>RJWT010045368.1:0-11635 GCA_004365215.1 Cuniculus paca
ATTTTCCATTAAAGATAGATGTTGCAATATGCAAGAAACAATCAGTTTAAATATAAATGATAAAACATCCTTGACAAAGAAAGAAAGAGCAAAATACAAATAATGAAGGCAATATGTGGCATCCTGGTAATGTGACATTACACCACTAGAAGTATGCTATTCTGGTAATCTGCTCAGATTCCTCTTGACAACCAGATAAACTCATCCCTCCAGATTCTTGTGAGTGCAGGCCACTAGCTGCTTTAGAATTACAACAGTTTAAGGTGTTTCCAGGGAATTTGTTTCTGTAACAGTAATCACCTCACTTGGGAGATTATGTTTTCTTCTGGGAGTTACAAAGATACTTATGGCCAATTATTGAGACAGTAGTGCAAAACATAACTGTCTTGCTTCAAGAAGAGATAACACTGGCCCTGCTCGAATTTATACTCTAGAACTCCCCATGAGGTCAGGCTGAGGGTGGACCGCAGTTTAAAAGACCTGCGTTTCCTTCTTCTCAGACCTGAAATGTTCATCTATTGTCTCACAAATTTCTCATCAGCAATTTTCCAATAAATCACTTGCCTAAGATTGCTCATTTTAATCTGTATTTCTTGGAAAACTGAAGTAAAACTTACCAAAATGTATATCTGAGTATATTGTTATTCATCAATCACTGAAGATGCAGAGTGACATGGAGAGTTCTAAAATAAACTTCCAGTTTTAGAAAAACAATAATATGAATGCATAAATATTGATTTTTTTGTATGTGAATCTCTAAACAACTTTATAAAAGTTATCTATACAAAAAGTGGCTGTGGAAATTGTACACTGTATTTATTTGACAGGACATGTAATATATTTATATATATACATACATGTGTAGATACATTCATATATATTTGCATTTTTACAGTAAGGATATTTTATAATACAAAGGTAGTACATTTTAAATTTTATAAATTCAATTTCAATGGCAGGATGAGTTACTTTGTGCAAATTAATATGACACTTAAGGCATTTCTTAAAATATAGTAATACTTAAAAACATCTTCAGGTATCAAACATGTATATTGCTTATTTGTATAAAAGAAAAATATCTACCCCTTGAAAATTTTAGAGATGAATAATTAACACGAATAATTACAAAAATTCAGAGAAGGTTTTAGACTATAATAAACATTTACTTCATTAGCATGAACACAGAATGACTCCATTATAACATAATTTTTTAACTTTCCATTGCATTTTTTTTAAAAGTGGCATTTCTGTTTATTTTTAAATTTTTCTTTAGGATAGTGGGCTCTTTAAATATACCATTACCTTTATACATGTTAAAATGTGAAATCTAGAGATTTTAAAGTACTTGGAAGCTCAAATACCAAGTATTTTATAAATATACCTTTGACCAATTTATTCCTATTCCTTAAATGGATATATCGGCAATTAAAATGAGTTATAGAAAGGCATAATTGTTATATGTATTACCTAAATTTAGTGTCTGTTGCTCTTTATCATTTTTTTCCATTTGCTATTCATGTTAACTCTGAGAAGGTGAAACTATTTTCTAAAAATATAATTTTGGTTGTTGCACTTCACAGGTCATAGTTAATGACAGGGTCAAAATTCTGCTCTCTGTTTGGTCAAGCTACACAAAACCATGTAAATATTTCATCATGTTAGAGTTATAGTTATATTTGGCCCAAAGAAACAGAAAAGACTGAATTTACATTTTGAACTGTAGTATCACAGAATGCCATGTTTTCATAGGAAAATATTATGATTATAATAAAGGTATCCAAGTATTATATATGTGTTAACTGACAATGTTTATAGAAACAAAATAGATCATATTGAATAAATTAATTTTCAATCCTGTAAAATAAGAATTTCTGTTATTCATACATACATATTTAAATTGAATTTGAGCATGATACTATATATGCATTGTTCTGAATATTATGCAGAAATATCACAAAGATCTGTCAATCCATCAATATAAACATTTTTAGTTTTATTCTGATTGTGTCAGATTACAAAATTTAAAAGAATTTATTGAATAAAATATATTTTAATATTTTCATCACCAAGAAAGTTGCCAATACTTATGCTGTATCCAAAATGTTAATTTATTATTTATTTATTTTTTTTGTGGCACTGGGGATTGAACTCATGACCTTGCGCTTGCCCGGCAGGCGCTTAGACCGCTGAGCTAGATCCCCAGCCCTGTTTTTGAGACAAGGTCTCACCATGCTGTTCAGGCTGGCCTTGAGCTCACTTTGTAGCCCAGGCTGGTCTCGAACTCGCAACGATCCGCTTGTCTCAGCCTCCCTAGTGCTGGGATTACAGGCGTGAGCCACCATGCCCGGCTCAAAATGTTAATTTAATATCCATAAATTTGAGTTAAAATGATGAGTAAAACATTCATGTCTTGTCACTGAAAAGTTTATTTTTCAGAGTGGCAAATGGGCATTAATTATAGCCATAGTAAAAAATATAAACTAAAAACAGTGTCTTTAAAGAAAGAGTAGAAAGAAATTGTAAGTAGTTTCTACAAAGAAGGAATAGAAAGAATTATGGAAATTCCCCTAAAATAGCCCTGAAACATTATGGAATGATAGGTGAGACCTGAAATATTTTCTTGTTTTCTGCTTGTGTTCACAAATCTCAAACTGTCCATATTTGCAATTCTCAACTGAAATGATACCTTGAATATAGGTGCTAATGACATTATTCATCCTCTTTTCACTCATTTCTGTGAAAGTTCCAATAAACTCAAGACTGAACCAACAATTCTTCAAGAAATTAGATGTATATAAAGATTTTGAAAATAAGTCCTTTCCAGAATCATTTTTATATTTCAATCATTTTCAATTAAATTAATTCAGAGTTTATATATTGTAGATACTTTTTCAATATATGTTTCTCAAAATTTTGTACTTTTAAATGTGTGAGACAGGTAAGTATGCCTGCACTCACAAACTTGCACACACACACACACACACACACACACACACACGTGTACATGGTTATTATCTGTTGTAAGCATAAATGCCAAATGTCAACTAGGCTGTTACATATTTCTTAGATGATTCTGTGAACTTCGAGTGACAATGTTGAGCCAATTTAAAATGAAATTATTTTTTTAAAACATTATATGAAACATATTTGCAAACCAGTAAATGTTAAAATTTCCATTATTCCATTTTGTAGAATCCATAGTAAAATTTGAAGCATGTGTGAAAAAACTGTTTTTGCAAATGATGGTAAAAAGATTTATTTCATCTCGGTTATATATTTTCAGCATGAAGAAAAATAATATATAGTTTTGCTAGGACACAGCTGTGTTTTTTTAAAAGTGTAATAGTTGCTTAAACTGTTGTAATTCCAATATTTTTTGTGATTTTGTAAGAGAATAAAATATTGTGCAAAATAAAATTTAACTTCAAAGGAGATATTTTGAAATATTTTAGTTATTTTGACGCAATTATTCTTACTTGTATCAATGTCACACAGATTTAGAATTATGCTGTGAACACAAAAATCTGCATTTAAATTCTATTTTTTGTGTTGATAATAGAAAAACACTTATTTAGCTGTAGAATCTAGGAAAAAATCCAGCTTTAAGTTATTTGGATGTTTGCCTGACACAAAATTAGAATACTTATATTTCATTCTTCCATCACTTATTGATACCTTTGTTGAAAAAAATGTATATAGACTTCAAAAAGATTGATAAATATTCTTGAGTAACCATTCCCAGAATTATTAAATGCACATGTTTAAACAAACTCTTCATATGCCTTTGTATGGCAGAATGACTACATATGATTACATAAAAGAATATAAAATATTTCATTAGTGGTATTTTTCAAATGCATTTTCTATATTTATTCATCCAGAACTCTACTAGAATATTATTTAACAGGATAAAATGCTTAACATTTATTAATGTGCTTGGTGTTGTATGAAAAATAAGCACAAGAATTTTGACTTGCCCACATGATATGCAATGCCATGCTGTCAGTGCTTTTCCAATATTCTCTAGGACAGTTTTATTAATTTCCTACACTTTGGCTGCTAGAACAATTTTCTACTCAACAGAAGCCCCTAGATTTGTCTGGAAGTCTACCTGTATTTGCCAGAAACTCTTTGTTGTGTGAAAAACATGGGGATTTATGTTTCTCCATGCACAGATTTTAAATAGTCACTAGCGGGTGTAGTGGTGTAAAACTCCAGTAATCCTTTCTGTAATTTATACAACTCGACAGGAATATACACTGCTTTTAGAATTTTCCTTCAGGGTGAAATTTAAGCTGTGCTTGACAGAACATACTTTTTGTCTTTTTGCGCTACTTCATTGCCAGTCTAGGCTTCTAATAAATCTATTTCACTCAATCTTCATTTTGGGGTCTGTTTCTGGAGAATTCGCAGTTAGTCATGAAAGAAATGATCAATCCAACTATGAAAGCACAAACTGTTCTTTTTGATGAACTAACAGAGATTAGTACTATAGTTATCTACTTTGTATATATATACATACATATATATATATATGTATGTATACCTATATACATATAATCTTTTCCCCACTTCCTTTTCTCCTTTCCCCTATCCCAGTTGTTGTTCCTTTTGAGCACTTTCTTTCCTTTTCATTATCGCAATATCTATTGTACATTTTGAATCTTACTGCTCTTTCAGTTTTTAAAAATTTTTATACAATGGAATATTACTCAGCTATAAAGAAGGATAATCTTGAGGCTTTTATAGGTAAATGGAGGCAACTTGAGATCATATTCATAAGTAAAATAAATCAAACTCACATTTGTAAATATTGTATTGCCTCCAGAGTATAAAAAAAAATCCCAGAACTCACAGTTAGTTATAACACAATTGGATATTTAATGATTGGCAGCTTTATTTCACAAATGTCTAGTACTTCCATTTATGTCAAAAATTGACCTTTTTTTAAAGAAGCATTCTTCAATCTTCTTTCTAAGTATATAATTTCTATATACTTACCTTCAATATTCAGTATTTACTAATTAAAATTTTTGTAGCAAATTTTTAAGCAGAAAATTTCCATGCAAGTGTTCCATGGAACCTGGGTTACTGAGCATAGTGTTGTAATATTCTGGAAAATGTCACGTTTAGAAGATAAGCATTCAGCAATCTAGTTAGGAATTTATATACTGCATTATGTCACTGAAAGGTGGAATATAAGAGTTTAACAGATTATACATTTAAAAATATCACAAACCATTTAAGAAACATTTTATAATTTTACTGGCAATAGAAATTATCTAACAATTTAAGGTGGACATATATTGACAGATACTGGCATATACATACTCATTTGCTTGTGGGCTGAAAATTTTGTGTGCCTCTCAGTTTCACACAGGTTGAAATCCTAACTACTGAAGTGAAAGTGGTAGAGACTAGAGCCATCTTAAAGTGATGAAGGCGGAGGCTGTGTGATTGGAAATGGAACACTTGTAAAATAGGTCAATGGTTAGAAACTTTGTTAGACACTAACTCTGTTACAAACTTGATCTTGGATTCCCAAACCTCCAGAATTGTAAAAAATAAATCTTTTCTATGTATAAGCCATTCAGTTTACATTATTAAAGACAACTTGTTATTTACAATTGTGTACATTTATGCCAACAGACATTTCATAAATATTTTAGTAGCTGAAAAGCACTTAATGAATTGGAATTAGTTTGTCATTCCCCAGGTTTCTGACACTCTTCAAATGCCATAATTTTTTGCAACATCAAGAAGCTTTTGATAATACCACAGATTTCATCAAATTCTTATATTCATCAGAACAAAAGCATACATTGTCATGGCATTTTGCACAGTTAGATTATTCCCCATTCTTCAAATTATATGTGAGAAAAGAGAAAATAAGCGAATTACATGAAAAGTTACATTTTGTTTATGCTATATAAGTCTTCCCTTGTTAACCTTTGAGTTGTTCAAAATGCATTCGAATGTATTACTCAGAAATATAGTATTTACATTTTGGTGCATACTTTATGGATAATCTATGGGTGTAATCTATCCTTTGGTCATATATACTATCAGTGAATTGCTAATAATAAAAGCAATAAAAATTTTTATTTGCTTCCAGCTCTCCTACTGAATTTATTAGTAAATAAGTAATGCAAGTTTACTTTTTTCTAACTCTACCTGCTATAGATATTTGTCTTTTGTCATTACTTTTTCACACTAGTTCTCTGAACATTTTTATATGTATTTTGCAAAAGTATCAACGTCTGATGAACAAGATACATTACTTTCTACTGGAATACATTCCAAAATAATGAGATACTATTTCTAAATTCTAATCTATTTTATACATGCCTTTGTTGAAACTGACCCTGAACACTTACTAAATGCCATTAACTTATGGAAAAACATTAAAATTTTCTTTTAAAAATGGTTGTCTTTTGATTTTTGGCTGAAGCTAACACAATCAGTTGAAAAACTTAAATATAAGCCCGGTATAAGTGCCATTAACACTTACTAAGTGCCATTTTTCCAAAGATAAGAAATTGTCAGAAATTCAAGAACTTATCATTTACTGTTTTTAACTATTTAAATTTTCATCTTAATTAAATGTGTCAAAAGTGTATGTATCATTCGAGTTTTTATGCAGTTTGGTTATGTTAGTGAATAATATGTTTAGAAATGAAAAAAAATTTAATCATGAATTGCAAAAGTCAGTATAATGGGTTCATTTAACAAATAACAAAACACCATTCTATATACATCACAAAAATAAGTAAGATATATACAAGTTAAATGTATATACATATTGTCATGTATCTTATATTTATATTTTATAGAGAGAAAAGTGGTATTACTTATGAGTTAATCAATCTATAAATAACTTCAGATATGGAGAAATGGAAATGGAATATGTGATGTAATACACATTAAAATCATATGGTAAGTTATTCTAAAATGCAGATTTCCTAACTCCATCCTCATATTTTTGATGCAATTGAAGTAGAGGACTTGCCAAAGAATATATCTTTATTTTGTTTTCAGTTACCTAGGTGACACTATTTTGTATGGATTGTAATTGTAGGTGATGATAATGACTTCATATTTTCTAGTCTAGGAAGGTATCTTGTGAAAATTGCATTCGAAGAGATCATTTAACCATGACAAAGGAACGAAAACATAAAACATTGTGAAAGATTGTCGCAGGAAGCAGCAGAAGCTCTTTCAAAACCATTGTGTGTGGGCCACCCAACCAGGTGAAAACACAGGTGGAAGGTTGGTGTGGCTGAAGAAAACAGCAGTTAGTACATGACTTTCTCATAAGCCAAGTAAGGAGCTTTCCTTTTCTTCCCAGTACAGATGAGTCATTGGAGAGTTTTAACTAGAGTGACATCATGTGATTCATGTTTAAAAGAGTGACACTGTTTCATAGATCAAAGAATTCAAAGTAAAAAGGTTATTTAAAGGCATTATTATTTAAGATGAGAGTTACATCTTTAAATAGCAAGGCAACAATTGTAAGATGCACACTGGTACAAAACAACAGTCTCTAACAAGGCAGTCAGAAACTTGCACCCTAGCAATGCTGGAAAATAGTAAATTGGTTGAGAGATGAACTGTACACAAAATGGTGACATTTCTTTACTGTAGAACTTTTCTGGTTGCACTCTCCTTAAAGCACTATACCATTCAATAGCAGGAATTTTGAAAACTAAATAAAACAAAAAGCAATAAACTACTTTCCCCAAATCTCTTTTTAAATTTTTTATTGTACTTTATCTAACAGATTCTTTGTACTAGCTGAAAACATATTCTTTTGTGAGGTTTTTGTCTTTTTCATTAAGTGAAGTAAAAACACTGACTTCACCTTGACAGCTAGAATGCTCAACTAGTTCATCATTTATAACTTTTATTTTTGAGAGATCTCCTAGAAGGTATGGAAAACATTAAAATTTTCTTTTAAAAAGGGTTGTCTTTTGATTTTTGGCTGAAGCTAACACAATCAGTTGAAAAACTTAAATATAAGCCCGGTATAACATAAATTAGAATTTTTAAGTTTTAGTTTATAGAACATGTGTGGAGTATATAATGTCTACCTTCCTGTGGAAAGTTGGTTCATGCACATAACACATTTTAATTCCTTTCTTCATTCCTTTTTCCCTTAATTCCCTTCCCCTTCACCCATTGTTTAATCTGCTTGATTTTTTTCTTTTTTTCTTTTCTTTTCTTTTCTTTTCTTTTTTCCTTTCTTTCTTTCTTCTTTCTTTCTTTCTTTCTTTCTTTCTTTCTTTCTTTCTTTCTTTCTTTCTTTCTTTCTTTCTTTCTTTGGTATATTTGCAGTACAAAGTGTTTGCTTTCCTTGTTTAAGTTGGAACCTGTACATAACACATTCCAATTACTTTTCTCTCTTCCCCTTCTCTTACTGTCTTCTCCCTCTACCTCTTGATTCCCTTCCCCACTGAAAATAATCTATTTTCCTACTTTCTATCATCTACCTTTTATTTTGTTATTATTTTTACTTTGAGTTTCTCATGTAAGTGTAACAGTGTGATTTTTAAGTTTGTGTGTCTGATTTATTTCACTTAAAATTATGGTTTCAAGGTGCATCCATTTTCCTACAAAATCATCAAGTCTATTCTTATAGGCAGAGTAGTACTCCATGGTATATAACTAGCACATTTTCTTTATTCATGCTTCTGTTGGTAGACATTTGGGCCACTTTCAATCTTCAGCTATTATGAATAGCACTGTTATGAACGTAAGTTTGCATGTTGTCTTTAATTTGGGAATGTAATGTGTTTTCTGTAACTCAGGAAACTACCTAGAAAGGGAAATACTGGAACAAATGGAATTTCTGGTTTTAGTTTGGTGAGGTTCTATTTTTTGTGAATGTATTATATTTCTCCATCAGTTTAGCAGGATGTATCAGCCTACGTCGGAGGTTGTTTGCTTTTAGGGCTTGAAATACTTTATTCAAAGCTATCCTGGCCTATCAAGCTTGTTTTGAGAAGTCTGATGTAATTCTCTTGAGTTTCCCTTTATAAGTGATTTGTTTGTCACTAACCACTTTCAAAAATCAGTTCTTCATTGGACTTCTGGGATTTTGACTATGATGTGATATGGAGAGTTTTTTTTTATGATGGGAGTAATTTGGGGTTCTATATACCTCAATTATCTGGATGTTAAATCCCTTTAGTTTATTTGGAAAATTTTCAACTTATTATATCAATAAATAGCTTTTCCATTTTATTTGTGCTCTCTTCTGTTTTTTCACTAATTCCAATTAACCTTAGATTTGTCTTCTTTGCATCATCTAGGAGTCGATGGATCCAATTTTCATGGTCTTTTCTTTTTGAGATGTGTCTTATTAATTATTCACTGATAGTAGCTCTGTCTTCTTGTTCTCAGACTCTGCCCCCACAGTGGCCACTTCTGCTGCCCATACATTCAACACAATTTTTAATTTCTAAGATTCTAGTTAGAGTCTTTTATGGACTGTAATCCTTTTCTATGCTGGACATGAATATTTTGACTCATTTTGCTTAGCTCTTCTTTTTATTAGTGTCTTGTTTAGACTTGCTGCCAATTTTGTTTGATTGGCCCAATATTTTGTTGCTTATTTCTTCTGTGATCTTGACAATTGTCACATTGAACCTTTTAGTTATCTTCCATTATTCCATTTTGGAAAATTTAGTGTGAGACTTTTGCATTCCTTCTCTTTGATGCCACAAGAATTGGTTTTGAGGGAGGTGAAAGTCTTTGGATGCATTTTGTTGGCTTGTCTTCTCATGCTCCTATTTTTTTGTTTGTTTGTTTGTTTGATTTGGAAGCTTGTGGGTTTATTGCCCTGAAAACTTTTGTTTTTAGTATGGGGAACTTTTTAGTTACCGTCTACTTGTCAGTGCTGTTTTTCATTTGTGGCCAACTGCTGGCATTTGCCTCTGCCCCAGCAGAGGCAACTACTTCCATTTACTTGAGAAGAGAAGTTGCATGATGTATGACCAGTGACCAGTACCCAGTTCTCCCAAAATAGGCCACAGTATTATTGATGACCACAGGCAATCTAGATATTGAAATCTCAAGAAAACCAATTAAGAGCAACAGTTATGACACCTTTGCTATCATAATATAATTGGCATTATTTATACAAATTGAACATTGACAAATCTTAAGGACAAGTAAAATACTACCGTTGCCCATAGAAAGGAGATCTATAATTATAGTATGAATACTGAAACAAACCAAATATTAACCTACTGTTTACTTATAGTAATGTCTAGTAAATGGAACAACTTTACCTCTAGGAACAATAACACAATATTCAACAACAGTATCTACAATCTAAGTATTTATCTAGGAATTCATACAGATTAATAATTGTACCAGTAAAAGTTGGAGCAACTTGGGAACTGGAAAATGGAACAAAATGGAAAATTAAAAAAAAAATCAATGTCATAATGAGATAGGGGGAGAAATGTAATATAACAGGTCCAATTAAGGAGTAAAAAGAGATTAAGTAACAGGCAATGGCAACAAAAAGAATAAGCAAAGGGAAATGTTAAATAGCAAAAAATAGAAGCTAAAAAATAGAAAAGGAAGAGAAAAATGTTGAAAGGTAAAAAGGGAAAAAGGAAATTAGAACCAAAGGATAAAAAAAAAATTAAGAGAAAAACTTGTAACTCTGAGGAAACCCTATGAAAGAGTGACAAAAATAATATAAAATGCAAAAAAATTAGAACCTGAATCAAAGAAATAATTTCTGTGTTATTGAATGAATGTTCTGCAGGCTACAGAACCAGTCAGACGTGATTTTCTATCCTTAATATTAGGGCCACTGGGACTTTGAGATATCTTCCTTGCACTTGAGGCCCTTCTATTCATTCCCTCAACTGTGGTTCCTGATCAAGCTAAGTTGTGTCCTTGTTCCTACTGGTAGACAGCAAATGTAATCAGCCCTGCAATGTCTGCTGGTTGTAGGCTGAAAGGCAGGCTTCTAGTGGGCTCCTGGGCTTAATGTGGACATTTGCAGGGTTTGGTTGTTGCCTTCTTTCCAGGGTTATGTCTTCATCCAGGGCCTGTGCAGTTGGTTAGTCCTTGTCTTCACTGCCCAGTGTGGTGCTACACTGGGAGTGGGGCACCACTCCTCCAGGATAAGTCTCCTCTCCAGTGTGTTGGGGTGTACCATCCTGTGTCTGCTCGTTCAGAGGGCCATGGGGCTCAGCGGCAGGTCTCCTCTCCTTGGTGGGGAGGCATCATTCTGGCTCTGTGCTCTTATGTGGGAGTGGAGCACAGCTCTGGCGTGGGTCTGCTGTCAGAGGTGGGTGCTGCACTGTTCAGAGGCTGCCCTTGCCTGTGGGTTGGAGCTCTGCTCTCTCATGTGGAGCTGGCCCTGTTCCTTATAATTAGAATTTTTTAAATGAAAATAAAAATGTTTAAATGAATTTTTTTAAATGAAAATAAAAATGATGACACAGAATTTCAAAACAACATAATAGGAGGTTAACAATGGTTAATATATTGGGTATTATTGTGTTCAAAGTAGTTGTTCAGATTACAAGATTTAGGCATAAAAAAAGATCAGTGAAACAATGAAAGCACAAACCATTCTTTTTGATGAACTAATAGCGATTAGTAGTACAGT
>RJWT010045369.1:0-11475 GCA_004365215.1 Cuniculus paca
AATTCCAAATAAATTATAGTCTATGGGCCTATGCTATAAATTTATTTCTTTTAAAGCTGTAAATCACAGGTGAAATTGGTATCAGTGTTCTTTATTTTGTTTAGCTTTCTAACCTTTTTGGACTTAGACAACTAACTTTATTTCTTAGCATTATTTAGCCTCAACATAAATATTTCAACCAGGCATTCTGAGTAACTATCTGTTAATTGAAAAATCACATCAAGGAGAATATCAAATATGGATGAAAGCATTACATTCACCAAAATGTAATGAGAGACAATCTTCAATTAAACAAGAAAGAGACGGTTATTTTCTCAAAAATATATAGAATTGAAAATTTAATGACTCCTATATATTTGGTTGGAATGCAGAATAGAAGGTACTTTTGCAACATCCAACATTACAGTTACTTTTTAAATAATTCGGTAGTCTCAGTTCTCAAAAGCAATGGGAAGAGTATATTATTCCGTCGTATAAGCTGAGAAGCAGGAGGAGGTGGGCTGGTGGAATCAACCCTCTTTCATGACTCCAGGAATCAAACATGCCGCTTGCCTGACTCACTCAGCCCCACAAAGCCACCCAAAGCACCGGGTAGCCCTGTCCATGGTTCTGCCAACTCAGGAGCAGTCAAGCAGCTTGTTCTAGAATCATGCATGGTCTGGGAACTAACTGAACTCCCTAATAGTTGGTACAAAGAGAACCCTCGCTGAGGCATATTATAATCAAAATGTCATGGTACAAGAGAAAGCAAGATTTCTCAACATAGCAAGAGAAGAACATTCAGCCTCCCCTCCAGTTCCATGCCAGGGTAAAGTTAAAATCACTCAAGCATTCATATATATAGTATGCACTCACAAGATTACTATTTTTTAAAAGTGAAATAATAACAGTAACGAATTAAAGGGGGAAAAATAGGAGAAAGAGATTATAGTAAAAAATTAGAATTCACCAAACAGTCTTTTATTTGGTTTAAATTTCAAAATGAACAATCTTTAAGAAATTAAATAAAAATGCAAAGCCAAATGCTTGCATAGTGTTTGGTTTTCCTTATCACAAATAATTTATTTGGAAAGACAGTGTATCGTGGGCTGGGAGACAGGGTGAATGCTTCAGGCACCGTGATCAGGAAGGTTTATTATCTGTCATGTTGCTTATATGAAGACTGAGCTCAGCTGAGGAGGCTAAGGAGATGACAACTGATGCTATACGGGAAAACGAGTGAATTGAAAGTGGTTAAGTTTTAGAGGAACAGGACGGAATACAGGAAAGAAAAACCACAATTTGGAAAGCAAGAGGAGGAAGTGTCTTCATCCATCTGGGACGGCGGGGATGAAGAGAATGAATGAGCACATGAGGGCATTTTCAGGTGGAGAGCTTGCAAATTAACTAGCATTCTTGTCAGATGAGTCTGGTTTCAAAGATGATTAGTGAAAGCCAGGAACATGAGCTTACATAGCGGAACATGAGGGATGTGAAATGCATTGGAGCTGTGGATTTAGAAGCATTTTAAAAGTCAATTAGAAAAAAAAATCTGTCAGAAGTTCTAAAAAAAATGAGAAAAAGAAAGAAAGAAAGAAAGAAAGAACGAACTAAGAAATCTGAAATATCAGTGTGTATCTCTGACAGCCAGTGTACGTCATCTTTCTTAATAAACTGATAAAAAGGTGAAAGTTAAAAGGCATTAAAATTCTTAGTTTTACACTCTTTCATCCAACTTTATTTTAAATATCGACTTCTTTCTGTTCTAGAAGAATCTGCATATGCATAGTTTAATCCAATTTATCCAAAATCTGTATGCGCACAAAGTAATCCATTATCTATTTGTGTCATAGAAACTCATGCGCATATGAGCATTTGAAATACAGGTTTATATTTAATACAATTACATAATAATAAATAATGTATATTTCTAGGTGACAAAATGAACATGTTGGAGTACCTTCACATGTATTTTCATGAACAATAAAGTTACACTGAGACCCTCCCCCTTTTGGAGTTTATTTTATCTACTACAGTATAAGTTAATGAGAATTGTTACAAGCTTGGAAAATTTCCCAGAAAGTTCTTTTATCAAAGTAAAATGTTTCATTCAAACTTAATTAAAAGGCAGGTTTGTTGTTGTTCATTGTAATCTGATGATGAAAATACTTGTAGAAAAATGCTGAATTAAAAGTTGTAATTTTGCCACTAGATCACTAGATGGTATACAGTTTCTTTAAGGAAGTATGCATCATGAAATATATGTAACAATGACTTCATTGTCTAATAATATTGCTAAGTGTATTCACTTGACTATATTTTCGCCAAAATCAATATATTATTAAAGGTTTTCTAAAGATTCTAAAATCTTCTCTCTAACATTACATGGCAAAACTAAAACATGGCTTCCCAGATCTTTAATTAAAGATTCGATACATTCCTTTAATTCTTTACTTATAGTATATTACTAGGTCTAACCTAGGGAATACAGATATAAGGAATACAAATGCTTTACTTACATGTTTTTTGTAAAAGTATATATCTGAAATCTATGAATTTTTCAAATACCACAGAATATCATTTAATTAGTATTGAAAAAAGGCACCCCATCTGGTAACATGAGATTTTTAATAACAGACATTCTTTTAGTCTAAATAATTGTAGATTAACATACTAAGATACCAGATTATTCTGCATTTATTTTCCAAATCAGGTTGATTAATATTTTAAGCCACACAGGTAGTAAGGAAACTGATTCATCAATAATATCTGTTGTTTTCTAAAATCAACATGATCCATAACTGCTTAAATGAGTAGTTGTAAAATTTATGTGAGCTCTAAAACACTAAATGAATTATCTCAACTATATTTTATGGTTTGCAAATATCTCTTTATTGATGCCAAATATTTCTATTCTTGCTCAATACCTTCAGTACAGAGATAAACCATTTTTCACCATAAAATGCTTTTTAAAATTGCCTTCAATGTGCAGAAAAATGATTTAGAGTTAATATCTAGGGAAAATATAAACTACAATTAAAGGAACTAGTAAAAAGCTGAGAGTATTTTTTAAAGAAAACATGAAGCTGACTATAATTTCAAACTTATTATGTATGTTTCTCAGTAATTAGTGAACATTCTTTGGACTTCTGATTTCAGCCAACTGAGTGTGACCACATTCACCCCAGTCCACCAATCATACAAAAATGAGAATAGTCCAGGTCATAACACGGTAAGGAAGTGTAGACAGATTTTGAAGGGTGGAAGGGAAAGATGTACTTCCTAGTGACTGTGGAATTTTAGGATAATATTAGGGTTGCCTACATTTTCTATGAACTTCATGTATAAGTAAAATACTATCATGTATAAAAAATATGATCCTACAGAAGCTTCTAATATAGAAGTGTCAAAAGGTACAGAAAAAAAAAACAAAACAAAACAAGAAAATCCTGTTCTTCTCACCCAAAGGTTTTCAAAAGGAATATTTTAAAAAGAAAAGACTTTCTTTAGCAAGATTTATCTTATTCTAAACAAACACAGAATTAGGAAGTGATCTTTCATTCAACCTAAAAACCAAAGAAAACAGAAGGACTTTCTCCTGTTCCTGACCATATAGAATAAGTGGGCCAAGCAGTGAGCTAATCCCCCACATTCTTATCTACACGGCAGAGCTCATAAACCTCCAGTTCTGTCTCAGACAATGCCAATAAAATTGAACTCAAAGTTTATTTTACAGTCCTTGCCCTGAAGAACCAAGAAGCTATTTAATCTGATTAGAAAGAGGTCAGAGGGTCTCGTTTACATTTGAGCCTTTGGCCTTCTATTAAGATTAAGATTTAGCAGCCCAGGGTGATGCACGAATAGGCACCACTCTACCCGGTCCGCTCTTACCTGGTAGTAGAGTGCTTGGTACAGAGCTGGGCTTCCTTTCTCACTGTGCATTACATACCTGGAACTGGGAGGAATTGAAACCGAAGTTGAATTTCTTGCTTTCCCTCATGTCACTGGACCCAGGGGAATTGTCCAATCCCAGAGCAATATAATGGTCTGAATCATTCCTCCACTTTCTCTTCTTACCTAGGACCGGCAAGACACAGATGGGAACTGAGTTTATCTCCCTCACATAGAGGCAACAAGACTGTACCCCACTTCCACCGTTGTGAATTTTTCAAAAAGACAGTGAGGAGGGATAGCTGTCCACCTCAACCACTGCAACAAGAATGATCATTCAGCACCCTGACATATCTGGGGCATTCTTGTTGGAGGCAGAGGGAAACTGAGCATACATTCCTATCTTTCTTCAGCAAGGAAACTGCCTGATGAAACATAATCCAGAGCACCATAATCTCATGTCCTACTTGTTCAGTAAACTATAAATTGCTTTGAATAAGTGAAAATAGAAGATCTCAAAAGGAAATAAGAAAAGGAAATCAACTGATAATATTGAGATAAATGAGGTTGGAAATATCTGGAAGTTTTTCAGTGGAAATCTTAAAATCTGTTTATCAATGAGTAAAAAACATTACTATGATGAAGTATAATTTATTTCATAAATACAAAGCTGGTTCAGTGTTTAAAAGTTATTAGATATATATATTGACATATAAAATGTATAGTTAGCGTATGCATATATAATTTGACACATAAGATAGACAAAATTCAACATATACTCAAGAGTAACTTGTGTGGTAGAAGGGTGTTTACTTTAGAAAGATCATTAACAGAAAGCCTACAGCCCGTATATTTCAATTTACAATCAGAAACTAAATTCTTTGAAGATTGACAAAAAGGGTTGATGTCAAGTATGATGTTAAGTATTCCTCTCATATTCCACTTTGCACTGAAAGTCCTAGTCAAGGCAATAAGACAAGAAACAAAAATGTAGTCATGCATATTAGAAAGGAAGGAATAAAGTATCTACTTGCAGATGATATTCACACAGAAAGTTTCCAAACATTACCCCCTCAACCTAGAATAAAACAATTCAGCAAATTTGCAGGCTGGAAGGCCACCACAAAAATCAATCCTATATTGAAAAATCACTTCTATATTCATATTGTCAGTATACATATGTAGTAACAACCAAAGTATGAGAGCAGTCAGGTGCTCCAATAAACTGAGGGGGGCCATCAGGAGGTGGAAGACCTGAGCAAAATAGTGACCAAAAATTAAAATATTAATAAAGCTTTTATTTTCTTAGTGTAACAATGCGTGCAACTAGAACCAAGAAAGCACAGACTCCTCTGGGCTCACTGTCCCACTGGAACGTGGTGCTGGTGGAGGGAGCTATGGTCCCACCCAGACAAAGCACTCATCTCACCGTGGGAGGAGCCTGAAGACAAAGTCCCTGTGGTTTCCTGGGAATTGCAGGATGCAAGAAGGGGCAGAGCCAGGTGTGGGAGAGCACTAAGAACTGGGTCAGAGTGGACAATGTTGTTCTTAAGGTTTCCTACTCTTCTCCCAGAGCAGAGATCTCCGCAGGGCATTTGAGGAAGGCTCCCGAGGGAATGTCCCAGACAGAGAACTGAGCACGAAGGTCCACAGGTGGAATGCAAGCTTGCCTAAGAAGTCACTTAGCTGAAGACGTCTGAGTCCTTGACTGCAATTCTCTACTGAGGTGGCAGTGTTTTGACTGAGTACTATGTTGGTGTGGGAGGGGAACTTTTTTTCCGTGATATCTGCCAGGTTAAGTCTGTACCTGAGTAACACTGGACATGAAAAATTTTTAAAAAATGAAAAACAAACAACAACAACAAAAACCCCACATTGGCTTTTTGTTCACAAGCCAAATTCCTCAGAAAAAGAAGGGAAAAATTCTAATTCACAGACTTTTCCTTTAAGTTCCCCTATGTGTTAGTCAGCTTTTTCTTAGTGGCACAGAATAACCTGGATACCCACACCTTCAAGGAGGACAGAATTAATTTGGCTCACGGTTTCAGAGGATTTGGGTCCAAGCTTACCTGGCTCCCAGACAAAAGCATCAATCAAGGCAGAAGGGCATAGCGGAGCTAAGCTGCTTGATTCATGGCTAACAGGAAGTCAGCAGGGTAACTGGGCAGAGCGGAAGGGTGGAGGTTCTGAGAGTCTACCCAAGGTTGGGTCTTCATGACCCACTCAGACACCCTCACAAGTGCCTCTAGTCTGCTGCACATCTCCCCAGTCAATCAAGTTGACAGAAGATTAACAACCAGAGTCTAAAACAGAAAATATGAGTAGGATATATTTTAAAATTTCAAAATATTGATGTGGGAAAACTAAATATATGTATGTGGAAAGAAATAGCTGAATAAGGATGGCCATGCTTTTCATACTTAGCTGAACATTTAAGGAAATTATCAGTACAGCAGGAAAAGAAATTTGGAGTTTTTTGTTTTTATTTGCTTATACACAGGAAAGCTTATCTTACGACATAAGTGAAAAAATGCAATTTTTTCATGGTGCTGGGGATTGAACTCAGAGCCTTATACATGCCAGACAAGAACTCTACCACTGAACCACTTCCCCAGCCCCTAAAAAATGCAATTTTGACAAAGACTAATTTTAGAGAAAGAGCTACCTGGTATTAAGGTTTATTATATAGTTATGGTAATCAAAAGTGTAATATTGAGGGGAATTGGTATTTTGTTCAATATAATTTATAAAGAGAAACCTAAACATATCTTCAATAGCTTTTTTTCACAATCTTATAGAAGTTATTTAGTGCAGACAGAGTTATAGCTCAAGAAATCATGGGAAACAATTTAGCAGTATGGGCAAATAGAGAACTCCTACCTAAACATTACTCCTTTTATAAAAAATTTGTTGTATGATAAATCCATGATTAAAGATTTAAATGTAAAGCATAATCCTATAAAACTTATAAAAATTAGAAAAAAATTCTGTTACTAGGTGAAGTGTCCTTGTACTGTGAAAGCAAAGTTCTGACCAAGAACAGAGCAGCAACCAAGTTTGGAGGGAAGAATCAGCTTTTTATTTATGCCAGCTGGCCTGACTGGGATTATTTCCAAACAAATGGGGCCTGAAGGCTCAGGGAGGGAGGTTTTCATGGGGTTGCAAAGGAGAAGTACAGAGGCAGAGTGGCTTTCAATTGGGGATTGGTTCATACAATGTGCATCACAGTGACCAGCCCTTTTTGGGAACAGAGGCAACAGGAGCTAAAGTAAACTGGAGGTTGCTAGGGCAACAGAGACTAACAGAAACTGAAGAATACTGGCTGGGGAGGTGCAGCATTTTCTGTTATAGTGCCAGACACGGAAAATACATCTGCAGAAGATACATTCAACTCAGTATATTCAATTCATAAAAACCAAAATTAGGAATTTTTTTCTGTGAGTATATCCTATTAATAGAATAAAAAAGAAATCAAATGCAGGGGATCTAGCTCAGTGGCCTAAGCGCCTGCCTGGCAAGTGTGAGGTCATGAGTTCAATCCCCGATGCTGCAAAAAAAAAAAAAAATTCAAACTTGGGAGAAAATTTACAATATTAAAAAATGCATTCATTGTTTGATCATAGTTCTGTCCCACCTTATGCCTGTTTGCCTTGCGAGTTCCCAGGTTTTCTCCAATTTGGACCCGTCTCACCTCTTGGTTTTACTCTATAAAAGTCTCTCAAAAAGCCAGAATCTTTGGCAACCCACTCGGGACCCCTTCTGTCTCTCTCTTGGATAGAAGCTTTCTTTCTCTCAATAAATATATCCTGATAAAAAAAAAAAGAAAAAAAACTTACGAATTTGAAAATATCAAAAAATAAGTTACAGTGTACCTAAGTAGATAGATAGACAGCAACTACGTATTTGGAACATTCCTAATCAACAACGTACCAGAATAACTAAATTATAAAAACAGTGCAACTACCATATTCTGATGAGTATGTAGAGAAACTGAATTGCCCCTAGTATTAAATACAAAATATTATAGCCACTTTGGAAAATATTTTGTCAGTTTCTTATAAAACTGAACATGTACTTACCATAAAACCATCTAATCATGTACCTGAATAATTTTTACATAGCAATGATAATTTATGTTTGCACAAAATCCTGTGCACTAATGCTCTGAGAAACATTATTTATATAGCTAAAATATGGAGGAAACCGAAATGTCTTTTAATGGGTGAACATTGAGAGGAGGCTGGGTATCCACACCCCTGTAAGTGGGATTCTGCTCACAAATTAACACGATTGAGGCAAGCAGCAGCTCAAGAGAAACATGATGAGGAGAGAAGGCAAACCTCAAAACTGTAAGCTATTTTATGGTTTCACTCATATAATGTGATTAAAATGACAAGATTAAAAAATGGCAAGACATTTGATGAGTGATCTCCAGGTTTTACAGAACGGGAGCAGGGGGCACGTTTGTGTCTATGAAGGGCACCACAGGGGATCCTAGCAATGGCACTATTCCCTAGTGGTTTCACAATTCCACGTAAGTTAGGATGTTGTCTTGGACTAATAGACACACGTGTGAGCATGAGAAACTGATGACAAGTGACAAAAACTAATGAATAAAGGGAGCTGGTTGCATAAATGTCACTTGGGTGTAATAACCCTATATATTGATTGACTCAGTCTACTTAATTACATTTCCTTATTTCCATCAAATCTAGTCTTGCTCAATTTGTAGTACTAAAAATGCGTCAAAGGGAAAATATTGAACTCAGTCTATTGATACAAATTATTTTTTGTTTTATTTACTTATTTAACTTGGGGATAAGATGAATATCATGCCAGAACATTTTGTGCTGTTACATTCATCTGTGCATGTCACTGTTAAATAAAATGAAACTTGACAAAATTAAATATCTTTCCCTATCATCTGTGTGTATGTATGCCCGCCTACGTGTCCTCATACACCATACATGCTTGGAGACTATCGCAAAATACTTTCATCATTTATTTCAAAACACTTCCACAAAGAAGAGACAGTACTTATATTTTTCCTACTGTGTTCTTACTCAAAATTTTGAGTAATATTTTTCTATTCTAGCCAAATGTTTTTAAAAACTAAGAATAATCTAATAAAGATACTTAGCAAACCAATTATATGTTTTTCTATGATGAATCATCACCACCCATTGCTAGTAATCTTTTGTTAATTTAATATTTAATCCAACCTGTGCTTATTTTTGTAGTTGATTTTTTGCTGAGAAAAAATTTCCCAAGCATCTTGCTAATTTTCTGGGGTTAATTACTTTCAAAATATTAAAATCAAGATAAATGTTTTTTGCCACCCAAAATTCATCTTGGTCTGTACAAATGTGTAGTTTAATTGTCTTTGTCCCTGAGCCTTTTGGTTGTTATTATTGTTCTCCATATAGGAAACTGAGAAATGCACAAAATTATGCTAAGTGTTAAATTTTTTATTTCTGAATACAAAAGCCATTCATCAGCTGTTCTTGGACATTTAATCACAACTTTTTCCAAGTACTTCTGTGAGTCCCAATATCCTTGGTCCCATCTATAAAGTTCATTTTCCTGGATCATCTTCCTGAGGAAGATGGATACACTTATTGGTGATGTATTCTTGTCTGATTCATTTTTAAATATACATGTGCTACATTGTAAGTAAATGGGAATCGCTGAAATTGTAAGTAGTTTAGAGTCAAATAAAACTTTTCCATTTTACTTGGTGTCTTATTTTGTGCTTAGTTTCCAGCTGATTAAATGTGTTTTCTTTACCAAGGAAATAGATCACTGTAGAGTTTCAGGGAAGCATTCATGAAAACAAGGGTACCTACGTTTCCTACAAGGGCATTTTGGCATAGTAATATAAATTATACCTTTGTGTAGATCTATAAATCTGAGTATCTGTTAAATTGTATTTATTTATTTATTTATTTATTTATTTATTTATTTGTTATTTACTTATTGAGACAGAGTCTTGCTATGCAGTTTAGCCTGGACTTGAACTCACTAGTATCCCAGACTGACCTCAAACTCACAGCAATCTTCCTGCTTCTTCCTCCTGAGTGTGAGATTACAAGTGTGTGCCACCTTGCCTGATTTAGATTGTCTTCTTTTAAAATAAATGCCACAGGTTACATACAAGAAATAAAATAAATGAGGCCTTTACTTCAATTGAACATAATCTTCTTGCTTTTAGGTTTAATTTCAGACATAACTTTTCAAAGTTAGGCTTCTTTTACGACATTTTGAAAGTGATAAATTGTGATAGGTATTTAAACACAAAAATAAAACCTCATTGGAAGGAGACCTATTTTGTTTTTGTCAAGCAATAAAAACCATTTGGGGGTAAAAACCCAGTTCCATCCCATAACTAGATGGTAGTGCTGTCAATGTGGTATGGAGTGAAGAAAGAGAAATCCAATAAAAAATCGATGTGGGAAAATGTCAACAACCTTTGGCCTAATGCATGGTGGCCCATTGCTCTATTCTTGCAATATTCCTAAGTGTCTTTATCTCTCACTCAATATATAACTGTCTTCCAAATGGAGCAGAATAATGACATTATGCCTGTGGTCCCAGCTCTGTGGTTTGGGAGGTGCAGGTGGTAGGGAAGGCCACTGATTACAGGCATGGGCAAAGCTAGACATGTAGACACAGGTTACCCAGCTGTTTGTCACTGAATCAGTTTACAGAAAGAGCTTTTGGATTAGGATGTGTAAGTCATTTATCAGGCTAAAATGTGCGATGAATTGGGAAATGGATAGGTTATTGAAAAAGGCAAGTAAATCCAGGCAATTCTAGCTGCTTGGTAAGGAAACCAGAGAACCCAGGTCCTCAAAGAGCTCCTGGAACACCTGGTTTAGGTGAGACGCCAGTAAGTTCAGACCATCTGAGACCCACTATTCACATTTCTCTTGCATCCAGGTATGATTTGGATAATTCCATAGTATTCTTGAAATGGTAGAGCTATTAGCATCTTTGCCATGCAGTACCTACATAAACAGGGATGATAATGACTGACTCAGTGAATTCTTGGGGAATTAAAGGAAATACATGTGCTCAGGAGCTCCAGGAGCCTGTAGGTTCCTAGCAGATGACAGAATGCATTGAGATTTTCTCTAAAAGCCTCAATGTTCCATTTGGGAAAATGCCAGTGAGTTTCGTGCTTTCAAATGTCTTAAATAGAAAAGCACTTCAAAAGAATCTTTTATATTTTGCTTTTCTAACTGTTTTTTATGTTGCATAATCTTTTCTCTCTCATTTTTATTGTGGGAGATCAAAAGCAAAATAATAAACCTTTAAAATAAGTTACAAATTTTTTATGGAGGACTTGGGAGACATGATCACACTTTTAACCTTTAAGTAACTATTTTCAATCTGAGATGATAGACAAATGATCTATACGCATATGTTCAAGAACTTTCCCTTATGTACTAACCCTTTTTAGAAACACTTGACATAAGTATGTTTTCATATTAATATACATCGAATATATTAAATTTTCTGATGGACATAAGTATAAAACTATTACCAAGCTAGAAAATACAGTAACCACTTATTTTATTATATGACCTATAGAGGAAACAGGAG
>RJWT010045370.1:0-11620 GCA_004365215.1 Cuniculus paca
TTATGAAAACCCTCTTGGTCTAGATATTTTACTGGTACAGAAATGCACTCAATATTAGTGATGTGCTGGTAAATGATTAACAAAAATGTAAGTATTTACTTTTGCTTATTTCATGGTATAAATACTCCCCTCAGAGTCAGTTTCAAGCTACCATTGTGAGTTTACTGAATTTTCAGTTTGAAAGAGATTGGAAGACAAGTAAGCCACCTCTAATGCAAAATGGCTCCAAGTTATGTCATCTCTGAAAGCTGATGAAAAATTGTCATAGTGATCAAGGAATCACCCTTGTACTACCATACTAATTTATTATTGAAAACCTTGTTTGACATACCATATTTGGGTTACTCATTCACTCACTAAACATATATTTAGTGAAACAATGTAAGCTTTGTGTTAGGTCCCAGTCTAAGCATCAAGGATGCAAAGGTAAACAAATGAAACAAGATAGTTCCCTTCCTTGAACTTACACTTAGTAGAGCAACCAACATTAAATATTCTCCCAAATAAATATTAACTTGATAAGCACTAGGAACTAAAAAGATAAGGTACTGTGGTAGACAATTTAAATAATCAAGGAAAGGGAGTATTTTTAAATAAGTGACCTTGAAACTGAGATGTAAAGAATGAGGAATTGCTGAGGCTGAGTGAAACAAATTTGTCTTCTCTTATAAAAATACCCGTGTATAAAGTACCTGCCTTCTGGACAAAAGTAGTATAAAGTTATTTGTCCATGGAAATGTTTTTAAATTATTGGCCAAAATTATTACATTCTCATTTTCATCTATTTTTTTATGTACACAAATATCCCTGGGTCCATTTTACTCTCCAAACAGATGTCTTAGAAAAGTTTTTAATAATTGTGTACCCCCAAGAATTCTTTCCACATTTCCTAATATATCTTATAAAGTGAGTTTCCAGATTCCTACACAATAGTCTATGTCTCTTTATCAGTGCAAAAGACAGGGAAACTATCATCCTTATTGTTTCGGGAACACAATCTTATGATTACATTCCTGTATACCTACAGTATAGTGATCATATTACTAATAATATCTTCAAAGTCTGCAGAATTCCAAAGTGCTTTCTGTATAATAGAAATAAGATTTAGATCTTAGTTTTAATGCTAGGTAACAAATTACTGTACTCTCATTCATGGCATTATTAACCTACTTCCCATAGCAGTAATTTCCTAGAAACGCAGAAGGCTAACTGATTATTGTACCCATTCATAACTCCTCCTCTCTTCCATGCTTGCTATGTTAACATACTAATGCATAGTGAGTTACAATATTGAATGTGAATGCAAGATTTTAAAAAAAGTTGCAGTTAATTCTCTGGTTTCAATCAAGAGACTTTGGCACTATCTCTTGACATTTCGGCTATCACCCTGCAATGGTACCAATAATTCTGGTGAACAGAGATCAGAGATACTGCTAACCAAACCACAATGCACAAAATTCTATCCAAGTTTTGTGTCCTAAAATTTCAAAAGTGCCAGGTTTAAGAAACCAGGAATTAATTGGATTGATTTGCAGACCAATATTTATACTTGAATTATTATTCCTTGCTGTATCTATTAAGTAAAAACGCAGGCTAAACATTGTCTATTAGTCCTGCTTCACACATTCCCAAATGCTGCCTCCCTGCAGAAGCTCTGGCACTTGTCATCCAGAACCCTAATGCACTGTACTCAGAGAGCGTTCATAAATATTCTGGGAGTTTTAAATGCAACTGACAAGTGTGAAATTTCAAAGTTAATTCCATATTTTTAGTGATGTCCTTTCCACTTTTGATAAATTTTCAGTAGATCTCTGTTCTTTTCTTGGTAAAGTGCTGCTTCCTTTCCATTGCTTCATGGCAAAAAAATTTGGCAATATATCCAACTGGTTTCCTGCTACACTAAAATCTGCATTACAATTTTATTTATTTATTTATTTATTATTTATTTTTGTCTTTTTGAAACAGGGTTTCACTGTACAGTTCAGGCTGGCTTTGAGCTCACTTTGTAGTCCAGGCTGATCTCAAACTCACAGCGAGCCTCCTGCTTCAGCCTCCCGAGTGCTGAAATTACAGGCATGCACCACCACACCCAGTTTACAATTTTATTTAATCTTATATGATTTACTTGTTACTAGGGAATGTTTTAAATTAAAATTTTTCATCCATGAAGATTTAAGGTGACATCTACATTGAACTAAATGTCACTGGGGATAACAGAGATATAAACAAGACCCAATCAATAGCTGCTTGAGACAAAGACTCCATGTCAACCCAAAGGAAAACAGAAGGTTCAAGACTTGAATTCAGAAGCACTTAGACCTACGAAGATTGTCCCAGCTAGTGTGAAAACATTCAAATATTCCATTCTTTATTGTTTCAAGCACTTTTGTTTGTCCAGCAAAAGGAAAATAAAGGTTTCTGAGCTTTTCAGTGTATAACCCAGAGCACAGGAGAGCCCATGGAATTGACTTGCAGTCTGTCCAAGGTCAAGGTTGGTGATCCTGAAACCTGAGTAGTTTTGTACTGTGATGACTGCTAACATATTCTCCATCTGCCATTGTGAATTAACTTAACTTTGCAGCACCTGTTTGCCAGCTATAAAGGCGACCTACATAATAATAGCCTGAAGGAGATCAATGGAACCGATGATGCAAAACTGACCTATTGACATGTTCAAGAATTCTGACAGAATTGATTCATGAGACACTAATGCTCCCAAGGCTCAAGACCAGCCTGTTTGTTTGTTTGTTTGTTTGGTGCTGGGGATTAAATCTAAGGCCTTGAATATTCTAACCAAATGCTGTATCAATCCCTAGGTCCTCAATTTTTAGGGTTACTTAGGAATTCACTCAGACTATAGTAACTGACTTAAATTTTTTCCTTATCAGTTTTTCCTGCAGGTAAATTTTGTTATCAGTATATGTTTATGTACAATGTCCAACTATGCCAGTATCAACTCTTAAGTATAAAATACGGTATCCAAAAGGTCTTCTTTGATGCACCTGCTATTGTTAGTATACTTTTATGACTGCAAACATATTCTTCGTGCAAACTGAGGAGTTGGATTTTATTAAGAAAGATTTGTGGTAGGACTCAAAAAGATTTGTGTAATATTCTCTCCCATACTAACAAAAGATCTTCCCATTCATCATTGACGGTTGATAAGAAGTGCCGTTTTGGCAATGCTTCTGATGATGAATGAGCATATCCTTCTTTCATATCAAAACAAATATTAAAAAACAATCTTCTAGAATCATAGAAAAAATTTTTCAATACAGTTTAATCACAAGGGTGGCAGTGAGGTTCAGGGAAGAAAGCTGTGCATAGGTTTCCAGCCTGCTGTCTTGACACTGTCTCCTAATTATGACAGGAAAATCTCAGTCCTCATGCCACAATGGGCAAACACGAGAGCAATATAAATTCTAAACATGCACGTGTGGATCGCGTATTTTAGAACCCAAGAGAAGATCATTAAGCCCCGGTTATTTATGTTCATATGATAAAGAGCCCTGGAAACACCATGAGCCCATTCTACTTTACAACCTGTGTTTCTTAGGTATGGAAATTTCTTTTCAGTCTCTTGAATCGTGTATCCACTGAGTGATCTGACTTACTGGGGCTTCGGGGCAGTCTGCAAAAGAAGGCAATGTGTTTGGAAACTGAGGATTTTATCATGATTAGCTCGTTTCAAGAATGAAAAAAGACAAATATATGGCCACAGAATGCTATGTTACAGAGTCTACATAAATGTCATTTTTGTTTTGTTCTGTTTTGTATTGTTTTATTCTCTTTAAAAGAAAAAAGAAAAGAAATAGCTGTAACAGCAGCACTTCACTCACTAGCTTGACTTTTTAGAACATTTCCATTAAGCATCTCATTTTGAAAGAAAAACTTATTTTAAATCCTGCTAGGCTACAATTAAGATGATGATTTCTCAGTGTAAAATATTGTCTGGAGTCTCAGGGAGAATTAAAACAAAAGCATAAGTTTCTAAATACTGCACCTCATTTTGATATCTGCTTTTCATTTAGAAAAAAACTTGCCAATGCTTAATAGATACATTAGCTGTAAAATGTGGCTGTCATATCAACAAATGTACATGTTTAGAGTTAGGATTATATCAGTTCATGTGCACCAATGTGACAATAACAGAAAACTCTAATACGGTGCTGGTAATGTAGAGGTTCACATATATTCTGTACAGGACCAGATAATAAGTATTTCAAGCTTTACAGTTGGCTCCAGTTAAAATTTTTCAATTCTGCTATTTAACAACTACAAATTCTCCTATTGTAAAACACTGGAACCATAAAGCAACATCTTAAATAAATGTACTGATGTGTTCTAATAAAATTTTATTTACAGAAACAGATGGTGTGCTGGATCTGACCTGCAGGTTGTTATTTGGTGACCCATAATTTAATCCATAAGGACATTTATTGTTGATTTTAAATGAAATTTGGTGGTTGGCAGCTCAGCAGCTCCCATCTGAGACCTGGATCTGATTTGATTGCCTTTGCTACTCAAAGTTTCCTCTGCAGAACTCTGAGATGGCTGCTATCACCCCAAATGCTTGATCCACTCCTACAAACAGGAAGCATGAGTGTTGTCAGGGTACTGAGAGTGAACCCTTTGCATATGCTCCCCCTTTTTTTAAAGAAAGAATAATTTCCAGAAGACTCCTATATTTCTCCTTTTGTCTCATTAGTCAGATCTACTTGTACGCCTCCCTCTAGGCCAATCATTGCCAAAACATTCCTAAAAGAAGACAAATGTTATGATTCGTTAAAGGTAGTTTATACTTTGGGGCTACTACAAAAAATGGAGGTCCTGATACATGGCTAAAGATTAAATGGCTAAAATAATGCAGGCTTAAATATAGTATTTCATGGCAACACTACATCATAAAAACAGTAGTAAGCTTGCTTTTGTATTGTTTTCTCAGGATATGAGATCACAGATGGGTTTCAGGGCCTCTTTTGAACTATATATGAAAGAATTAGAAATGACTTTTTAGTTTCCCTTTGGGTCATTGAATTCATCATCAAGTTTCTGTGCCTGGTCTTGTGCTGAATATGCTTCTAGCAGATAATTTTCGTTTCCTTATTTGTCCATCTGAAAATTTTCAGGAAACAATGGAAAAATGTTTCTACAGAACTTAATAAATAGAAGAAAAAGATGACGTCTTTTTCTACAGCTAAAATTCACAAGTTTTCTATGTGTACACTAGCACAGATTTTTAAAACCTAAGTACAGAGATTGAATTAAGGCCTCTGACATGTATTCCTATATGATATATAAGAACATTAACTAAAGGAAGTTAAGTCAGACACATACAAATTGGAAAAAGTAAACACAAAAACATTATTGTTAAAAATCTTTTCATTCTAAGCAAGATATGATACTTTGAGTTTAGTCTTCAAGTTAAGCTTATAGAAATTCAAGTAGGAAAGAGTCTATAGTTAAACCTGGAAGAATTAGTTGATATAAAACTTTGCACCAAAAAGTGGAACAATCCAGAAAGACATGATTTACCTGTCTTTGCTGGCATTACAGAGAGCATAGTAGCAGTTCAGAGCATCACAATAGTAAAGATGTTTGTGATGTCCATCAGAAATACTGGTAACCAGAGAACACAATGAAGAGATATGATGTATACTGAAATCCAACTCAAATACTTCATGCAGAGTAGGAAAAAAATGGTTCCCAGTGGTATGAGGACCACTGATAGAAATAATGAGAAACAACTTCACAGCTATCATAGGCCTTGGCAGCAGAGATAAATTTGAAGCAAAAGACAAAATCTGTAGACCAACTTGTAAGTGCAAAAGTGGCATCCCCCAAGAAACGTAAAAACTTGGGGAACTCTGAATAAAGCGAAGGTCCTGCAACTGAAGATAATGTCAAAATACTATTTTGTTAAATTAATAAGAAATTTGTTATAACAGCAACAGAGTTAGAGAAAGCACAAGTTAGAATCAGATGGAGCTTTAAACAAAACAGAAAGATTGCCCTATCATCCCTTCCACCTTCCAATGATCTCCTTTGTTCCATTCCCACACAACTGACTGAAAGAATTTTCAAGTGATCCAACTTTTAATTATTTTTGATATAGCATACACAGAAGCCAGAATAGAGGATATTTTAATGTGTAAACCTACTCATGCATTCTCTTGAAGGAAACTGAAATATCTTTCTTCCCAAAAATGTTTTGGTGATCTTATTAGTAACTGGGATTCTCAAATCTACTCATAAATACTGACTACTGCACCCCTTCAGATGCAAGTCCCTGTGCCTGGGCATTCTAATCTTATTACACACCTCAATGCAGTAAGGCATTGGAGACCTGTGCTAAAATGCAAAGGACAGATGTAACACATTAAGCAATTCCAGGCCATTAGAACCTAATTTATCAGATTAGTCTCAATGATTTACCAAGTCCCTTGAGAGCATTTTCGTGGGGTAGCAAGTAGAAGCTGCATATCCAAGAAAACTACTACAAGTGTGGCACTTCATTTCTGAGGTGGAGAGTTTACAGACATAGCAGGAAAAGTTCTGTTTTTGCCCAATTTTCATCTACATGAAATTACCTAGAAATTCCAGTATCCTCAGGTTAGGGTATAGTCAGCCAGAACTAATTAAAGGATACTGAGCAACACAGAAGTTGGAGACCAATTCAACTTACAATTTTTCTAGTTTTTACTTTAGAATTTGTTATTTATTGAATACTTAATTTGGTGGTCTTTGAGATAAATGCTTCAAGTGGCCAAGAAAGGCTTTACACATTAATCTGTCTGACTTTAAAGTATAGGTTTTATTTTTTAATTTAAGATCCATTTTTTAGCTTAAATAAAAAATAACCAGAAGTAGAAAGCCTGCAGGTCATTCCACCTTATATTCCTGTTACAGCAAAATAACTACTTCACTTACAAAGTCCCCCGTTTTCCTGTTTGCCTACCTAAGTAGTTATCTGCCTTCATTTGCATCTTTTTCCATGAACCCAGAGATGTGTCAATTTGCAGAACCCACAGGCTCATACTCCCGATCCAACACAAATGGGATTCCACAGTTACACAACACCAAATCAATAGCATTGAAAATATTTAGAAGTATTTCCACACGATAAATCAAGTGACTTTAATCTACTGTTACTATAACTTCTTGTGAAGCAAGACTCATAAAGTGCTAGTAAACTATTAAGCATTAGTTCTAAAAACATGGGAAAAATTGATTGCAAAAAGATTCCAAATATAATTTTCAGATAAATAATTTTTCACATAGCATGATTTCACAAACATAGGTAGCTTATCGAATTAATTTGTATGAAGCCATCAGAAACTAAGAGAATTATTTAGAGAAAACTACTGCTCACTTATAAATTCTTGCAATATCCAGAATGAGCCAAGTTCATTTAAAAACATACATAGGTTAAAATTTAGAAATAAGATGTTCTATGTTCAATGTATATTTAACCCGATAACATTTTCATATACAAAAAGATCAAACCCATAAAGTCATGGAGTAAAAAATTCAAATTCTAATCAGAGGTACGTAGAGTAATAGGGCAGTCAAACTTCACCTCAGGAGATCCCTTGCTACCTGCAAATAATAATCTCGTGTGTCAATAGACATGGAGTTAGCTACACAACATGAAAACAAGCTGTTAATTAAATCAATTCAGTAAGGGGTAAAAATCAAACCAACTCCTTTTAGGCATCAGTTTTTAAATTAATCTGTTGATTAAATGTTGTCACTCTTTCTACCTCTTGCTCTAGTATATTGTAATCAAACTTTAATTTCCTCAGTAGGGGCTAGATGAAGCTTCTTCCACAAGAATGGGTTAAAACCCAACTGAAACTCTATCAGGGAAGAAATGCACAGAGGTATTTCTGACAGGTTTTCCAAGGCTAACAGAAATACTGAGTCTCTCATCTGCTCATCAATGTATGCAATAAACATTGAGCAGCTTCCACAGTTGTGGTCTTACAACTCTTGGAACCTAGAGTCGAATGAAGGCAATATTGCTAATGAAAATATTGATACATAAACACTAAGAACCCAGGGACGTGGACAATGTGCAGTGCAGGCCCAACCTATCTGGAAATGCTGAGAAAGCTTCTCTGAGGGAATTATACTGGACTCAAATCTTATGGAGAAGTAGGATGGAAGAATTTCACTACTCAAAGTGCACGGAATTTTACTCATTCTAGTCCCTCTCAGCATAATGGAGATCCCCTAGACTGTACATACTGTATTACCTTAAAGTTTTGCTGTGTTATTTCCAGAATCCCTATCAGCAACACAGCTGAATTCTTTCGGTCTTCTATTTTGGATTTCAACTGGCCTCGTTGTTTTCCTTGCTCGAGAAGAAACCCTGAGTGGCAACTTCAAGCAGGGACTACTCTCAGGCACAGTCCTCTGGCTGAATATTGAACTGTGCAGATTCTACCTCCTAACCATTTAGGAAAGCAGTTAGGTCTCAGCACTTTTTCACTTACCTATGCCCCATGGATGCTTTAAACTGGCCCAATTGTCTCTGAACTCAGACACAGTTCTAGGAGGCAGGATTAGAACAAGGACACAATCATGGAGGAAATCACAGTGCTTCCACATTCTCTCTCTTTTCCTCCCAAGAACATTCCAGTCTCCCAGTTGAGCTTTTGCTTTCTGCCTCAGTCTAACATCCTCTCCTCCCAGGCCTGCTTGCCAGTTCAATGGAGAAGCCAGATCAGACAACCAAAGAAACTACATTTGTGATTCAGATGCCAAATCAGAGAACATAGCTTCATATCATATATAAATTAGTTACTATATGTGAACACTTATTTAACCAAATGTGATTTACTTGTGTCTCTTATGTTGCCCAAAATAGTTATTCTGCAGGTGACTCAAGTATCTTTCTTGCTTGAATTGTGTCTTTTTCATTTTTGATCCACACTTGTGTTTTCATGCCAATTATAACTCTATTGAGGGACAAACAGAGCTCAGTGTATGGAGGTTTTCTGATAATTGATTGGCAATTAACAACAGAAAGCATCCTGGATTACACAGTTTCATATAGAAAAGAACAAAAAGAAAAGAATGTTACAATGCAAGAGAAGTGACTGACAATGAGTTTCTTAAATCTCAAAAGGGGCCCTCAGATACAACCTAAAATGTAAACTTCTTGAAATATACAAAGTTTCAGAATTTTGCATTTGATAAAATGTTCTGTATTAGACAAAATAAACACTTTAAATCAGTATTTTACATTACTCTTATTTCTTTGACTACTGCACCCTTTCAGATGCAAGAGAAGATTTGCTGATTTTTTTGATTCATAAGAGTCTCATGCATTTCAGTGGGATATTTAAAAGATAATGCTTAATTACACTGTCCAACAAAATATTTTCCATAATCCGTGCAAGAAAGATACAAAATGAAGATATATATTTTCTATCATTAAAAAATTACTGCATGGGTAATTGAAATTTAATATTATGAGGTAATTACAGATTAATCCCACTAACACTGAATGGAACCATGGATTTGACATAATACTAAATAAAAACAGAATTTCATCTAACCATTTGAATATTATATTTCAAATAGAATATTTAAAAGAAAAAGTCATGGCATTTAAGATGAAGGTTAATAAGCATAAAGAACATCATGCAATCAATGATGGTACTTACAAAGAAATAAACTCATCCATGGGCAGCTTATCTTAGTTATTTTTATCTGAAAAAATAAATCTGAGTCCTATTTTCCAAATGCATCAATATTTAACTTATGTATCTTCACATCTGGTAAAAATAAATCAACTATGTGTACTTTTTGCTAATTAGCTGAGAGTACATAGTTTTTCAAGTAACATTATAAGTTTAAATTTTTTATGTAACATTTGCTTACTTTTTAGTCCAAATGACAAGAGTTTATATCAAACAATGTTTTATATAATAAAAACTTTAATCAGTAGCAAGAAAACATTCAGTATGTGGTTAAAGAGAAAAATAAGACAGATTTATCTCAAAAGATATCAAAAGATAGGGAAAAGAACATTTTCATTTTATTTGACATGAAAAAAACTTGGAGTGGCAATTTACAGACACTGAACAATCAATATAAAAGTGGAGTTTTTCTTAAAAATTGTTAGATCAAACATTGTATTTTCCTATTTATTTTTGTTCAGGCACAGCCAATACACACCTTTCCTGGAATCCATGAAAGAACTGAAGACCTAGAGCAACTACATAGCCTGAAATCTAAGGAATAAAAAAAAACGACACGCATAGGAACCGACAAGAAAAATCACTGCTTAACACACAGTACTGAATGTCTAGGTGAGTGAATCTACACACCTAGGAAAGGTTGCTGTGACTTCTCATTGGTTAGTATTTGGGGGTCTCCCTTAGGTGGGATGAGAATCTTTACATCTGATGTTAATTGCTTTTCAAATTCTTTCTTTTATTGCTCGAAAATTTGCATATTGTAAACATATTTAAAATTGAGGTATGACAAATATCTAATAAATTAGAAGTGTACCAAAAAAGTCATAGAAGTAAATAAGAAAAATTTGTTTAAATCTTTATAATGTATAAAGGTTAGCTAACATAATAACTATACAATCCATGGAAACAACAGTTTCAAGAAGAGTTTATACCCATGCTTTGGCTTTTCCCCAGACATCTAATGAAATTCATGCAAGGGCTAGGGACACAGCAGAATACTACATAAAGTCTCTCTCCCTCATTGTGTGATGGTGTAGGAGAGAAACAGGCAGAGCTGCATGAAAGAAACAAGATTCTGCCTAGATCCTTCTCTTTTATAGAAGAAAACCCACAAACCTAATTCAGGGAGGTACTAAAGTACAAGTGAAAACACACTGCTGGAGAAAGAAATCTAAAAATGTTAAAAGATTGCTAGAAGTGAGAGCCAGAATTCACCAGGAAGCAAGCCCTCTCTGTGAACCAGAGCCATGTGCAGGCCGCCACTGCCAGGGGGACAGCCAGACCCCAGCCCCTTCTGGTGCACGGGCTGGGAAACAAGAAGAGCCAACACCTGCTCCCCCCCACCCCCCGCTCCTAGCAACAATCCAGAGAAACACAGGCTGCCGTGATAGCTATTCAGGTGAAATGCAGTTTGATGCTTGTGGTGTTTAATGTTCCACTGACTTTGTAGGTCTATGGCTGGTGGTCTGATCATCTATTCAGAGGATAACTGTATGCAGTCTGGCATTTATTGGGGATCTCCTTCTGAAGGTGGTAGCCATTGTTAATTCCCTGTTATTTTCTTTTGAAGTCCTGAATCATTTTCATTGTTTTGTTGGATTGGGTTTTATTCTGTTCTGTTTTGTTTGGTTTTGTGGTATCTGATGGCACGGGCAGCTATTTCAAAGATAGCAAGATACATTAGGGGAGTCATTTTGGTTTTATTGTTGTCTTGTTTTGAAGTCCTTTACTGCATTCATTGTTTTGTTTTTATTGGTTCTAGTCTGTTCTGCTTTGTTTGATTTTTACTATGTCTGAAGGTATCTGCAGCTATTTTGAAGACAACAAGAGGCATTATGGTAACCATTGTTGATTTCCTGTTGCTTTGAAGTCCTATGTCACTTACACTGGTTTGTTTTGATTGACTTTAT
>RJWT010045371.1:0-11633 GCA_004365215.1 Cuniculus paca
GTGTCTGGCCCAACCCCTCCCTCGGTGGGAGCAGGAGCCATCCTGGAGACGCAGAAATGCAGAGCTGAACTGCAACTGAAGAGATTCTCAGGTTAGGAATCTCCAAGAAACCTCGGATGTTCCCAGAAGTTAAGGGTCAGCTTCCACCATCTGTGGCTCCTCAGGCAGGTGGCCAGTTGACCCCCAAGAAGGTGAGTGCCGTCAGAGAAGTCCTGTCTGCTTACCTCTTGCTGTAGAACTGCCAGCCCAGGCCAGCTTTCTCCTCACCATCCTCTTCTACACCAAGAAACACACACTTATTCAAAACCACAACTGGGACTGAAAATTAAACAAAAGAGATCAATCATTCAAAACGAAAGGGAAAGGACAATGAAAATGTGCACAATTCCTTTTTCTCCTTACAAGTGCCTCCCCGCAATACCCCCCGGCTAGGTGAGTGGTGGGCAGGGGCCTCACTCCTGAGGCTCCAGGTGAAAAGTGGGATTTTATGGATGTCTGGTGGGCATCAGGGTCCTGATGGATGGCCCAGGGCTGGGCTGCCTTTACCTGGAGTTGAGCAGGAGTCATCAACCCACCCAGCTGCTCATGCTGATTGGGAAGAGGCTGCCCCTCACTGGACATACCCATCATCCCTCTCTTTCAAATCTTGAGGACACTTGGCCACCACCTCATCGCCCTTGAAGTCCTCAAAGGACTTTTTTAACCTTTTCACTTGCACTCTTGTTCCACCTGCTGTCTGCTCCTGTGTGCACATCTCTCACATCCCCTATACTCCTCAAGTCTGGGCAAAGCAGTTCAACAGCCACCTGCAAGGGGAGCACCAGGCTGGGATTCATCTGGTACCCAGCCTGCATCAGGCGCTATGCTAAGCCCCCTGCAGACCTTACTGCCAAGTTCCATATACCTCAGCAGTCAGCTGAGCATATTCACTTTACAGCTGAGCAGGCTGAGCCTCACAGAGGTGAACAACCCCAAGGAGTTTCGAGGCCAGGATCGCAATCCCTGTGCTGTTCACTGGCACGCACAGCACACTAAAGTCTTCGTGAAGGTTTAGAGTGAGTAAATGTCTGACTCTAATGTTAAGTGTAGCTAAATGACCACGCAGAAGTCTCCTCTAGTGTTGATTGGTGGCACTGTTTTTAAAAAATAAATAACTGAGGCTAGAGATTTAGTTCCATGATCGAGTGTATGCTTAGCGTACCTGAGGCCGTGAGTTTGACTCCCAACACCGCAAAAGTGAAAAATAAGCAAATATTTTAGTATATTTCTGAGCCTAGTCTACCCTTTTATGAGAAATACATTAGACTAAGTCCTTTGTGTCATCTCTGCAAAAATCTTAATTTTTTTAAAGTTTTACTTTGAGATCAACAATATGGTCCCGGAGGAATTTTCTGTTTCTGATCCAGTCTCTTAAATATTGCAAACTCTGATGTAAAACTCCCCCAGGGATCTCGTGAAAATGTAGGTTTCAATTCAGGACAGATAGGGCCTCTGACCGCTCATATAACAAGCTTGTGGGGCCAGCTTGCTTCGGAGAACCTGCTTTGTGAAGCAAATTATGGAACTTTGTAGTACGATCTCTACAGGAGAAAAGCGTGGATGATGTGAGCCCTGTCCTGAGGGCTGAGGGCAATCTCTAGAGAAAAAGTAATTGGTTGGGGTTGGATTTTGTCGCCTCATAACTAATGTGCTGACCTCCTGACCCTCCATGCCTTCGAATGTGACCTTATTTGGAAACAGGGTCAATGCAATGTAGTTCACTAAAGTAAGGTGGAGATATAGTGAAGTACAGTGGAACCCTACTCCAGGGTGACTTGTGGGGTCCTAATCCAATGTGACTGATGGAACGGGGCGTCGAGAGACAGACATGCACACAGGGACAAAGCCCTGTGGGCAGGAAGGGGAGATTGGGCGACCTGAATGCAAGCTGTGGAACACAGAAGATGTCCAACAAATTGCCCGAAGCTGGGAAGGCCTGGCACATGTTTCCCCCCAGCCTCAGAAGGAAGCGACCCAGCTCACACTGTAAGGTTGGGCTCCGGCTCCTCAGCTGCAGGAGAATCAGTGATGTGAAGGCCGCCAGCATGTGGTATTTTTGTTGGGGCAGGCCGAGGAGACCAACGCAGCACACTGTGTTTCCCATGGTAACAGTGTCACAAAATCCACCCAGCAAGAGGGAACTAGAGATTCCCTGTCTCTGTCATTAATTAGAAGCTCAGTATGAAAGAGCAGGGTGCATCTTCTAAATGGCAAGTGGCAAAGGAAGCATCAATCATCATCGCTTAACTGATGCTTACCTTGTCACCTTTCCTCCCTTCAGTCAGCCTCACTTCAGTCTGGGTGAGCTGCAGGACACGCCGTTGTGACACTGCTTGGCCACTGACCACTGCGTGAGGCACCCGCTGGCCCCAGCTTCTCCCTTCTCTCAACTCACCTGATACACTTGCACCTTTCCTCGCTTGTGCCCGAGTCCTGGTTCTTTCAGGCTCACCTCTGTCTTCTCCCTGGCTGGCCTCCTTGGCTGACTGTGTACAGTGCATTTTAGCTCTGCCTTTACAGTTTTGTGTTCTTTGTTGTCTTCTGGGGGCTGTCAGACCTCTCTGTAAGTGTAATTCTAATGATGACCTTTAAGGTTCTGTCCCCTGGCTCTTTAGTCAGATGCTAATCGAAAGACTGCTGTAGAAGAATTCTGCGGATGTAATTATCATCCCGGGTCAGTTGTGTTTCCTGTGATAAGATACCAGATATTGTGCTGTGTGGGTCTCTCCCAATCATCTAGTCTTTCAAAGTACTCTACCTAGTACCAGAAGAAGAAGTCAGAAACCATACATGACAAGAATCAGACACGCAGGGTTGGCTTAAAGATCTCGTCAGAGAAGGCAGGTGATGTCTACAGGTTGAAAGCAACTGCTGACCAGCAGCCCACAGGGAAGGAAGGATTCCAGTTCTATAATCAGGGGGAACTGAGTCTGCCACCAACTTGAATGTGTTCAGAAGCACATTGCAGGTCAGTGCCAGTCCCAGCCAATGCCTTGATCTAGATTTGTGAAATCCAGAATGAAGAACAGCAGAGGAGCATGTGTGAAGTCTGACTCACAGATGTGTTGTTCTCAGAAAGAGTTGTTTTCAGTTGCCAAGTTGGTAGCCATCACTACTCAAGACTGGACACTTGATACACTGCCCGGCCCCAGTAGGGCCTTTCCCCCGACTTACTCCGTACCCTACGTCTGCCGCATGCCGATGGTTGCTATGGCTTTTCTATCTTCGCGGAGGAAAACCGCCACCTGGCTAGATGCCTACCGTGCTGCCTGTAGTAGGGTCTTCCATTTAGTAGAAAATAAGCAAGACCCTGAGAATGCCTATAACTTTAAATTAGCTTAACTGCTGTCAAATTAAATGACTTTTAGATGTGAAAATAAATTTTGAGTGCAAGAAAAATTTAAAACTGAGGAAAACCATCTTCCTGCTGCTAAAATCAAAGCCCATCTGCTGATCTTTATGTGACTGTATTTATTTGAGCATAAAGTAAGCTTTTTTCCTCACTGGAGGGACACCAGTGAGAACTCAAACTACTTCAGTCCCTTCCCATGGTTATATGTGATATGTCACAGCATCCTACCTTTGCTCTCAGTGCTACCCTGAGTCTTGGGCCATTGCAGCTGCTGTAACAAAATGCCATCAGCTGCAAGGCTTGTAAACAATAGGAATTTATTCCTCTCAGTGGGGAAGGCTGAGCAGTCCAAGCTCACTGGCAGGGTTGGTGTCTGGTGATGCCTGTTTTCTGATTCACCATTGGCACCTTCTTTCTGTGTCTTCTCATGGCAGGAGAGGCGAAGGAGTTCCCTGGGGTTCCTTGAGTAGGGCCACTGATTCCATTCATGAGGGCCCCACCATCAGGGCCCAGTTATCTCTCAAAAAGCCCATTTCCTAATTCCATTACTTTGGGGATTAAGTTTCAATGTGTGTATTCTGGGGAGATACAAACATTCAGACCAGAACACTGAGAAGGTTGTTACTTCACTTATTTTTTTCTTAAAAAAAGATATAAAAGCATTGAAATTTATGTCTCATAGTTGCAGAATGTGAGAAGTACAAGATCAAGGTATCAGCGGATTTGGTACCATTTTTTCTGTGCTTGAAAGATAGTACCTTACCACTGCACCTTCCAGAGAGGAAAGACTGGGTGCTGTTATCACAAGGCAGGAGACCAACCTGCTCCCTCAAGCCCTTTCATAAGGACACACTAAGTCCCCAACTTATGAGCATTCCAGTTGTGAACTTTTACAGGAGTGCTGTATAGGACTCACTCTGATGGCTTATGAATGCATCTGGCTTGCAAACAGTTCTTCCAGGACTGAGCTGCTTCCTAAGTCAGAGATTTACAGTAAACCTGTGAGTGAGGGCCCCACAAGATACTCCCAGGTCACTTCCATGTGCCCTATTCCTCTTTTCTAAATTGATATGTAAAAATTATATGTGTTTATAGGACGCCATGGGATATTTCAATACATGCACATGTTGTGCAACGTTTAACTCATGGTAAGTAAGCATAGTCCATGCCTTCAAATATTTACCATTTATTTGTGATGAAAACATTCAGAATCCTTTTTTCTAGTTTATTTTTTTAAAATTTCACAGCACATTAGTGTTCTTACGGTGCAATAGATACTATACTTCACCTCTTTTGACACTAGGTCTTTTATCTTTAAAACAAGGGTAATCCTATTACTTATTTAACTGGTACTTCCTAAGCAACTGCCTATTCCCCATTTTGCCTATTAAAATATCTTACACGAATACTGGAAGTTTGCTTTGTTGATGTTTAAAATATTTCCTCCAAGTCTCTATCTTTTTCTTTGTTTCATTTTTCAATTATTTTGAGAGCAGTGAAGTGGAGGAAAGTGTGCGTCCTTTAGTTTTCTTTTTTCAAGATTTTAGCTTTAGTTGTTAGAAGTCCCTTTAGATTCCACATAAATTTTAGGATTGGTTTTTATATTTTGATAAGAAATAGCAGCGAAGAAGGGAGCAGCAAACAAATGAGGGAGGTGTAACAACAACGCTACCGAGTGGGCGGGGCCTGCAGCAAAGTAGGAGGGGCAACAGCAATGGGCGTTACCTGCACGTCTATGCGGGAGCACAGCCCCCCATAGGCAGCAGTCAGGATACCATGGTTTATTTATTTGTTTGCTTAAATGGGCCTAGTTAAGTTACCCAGACCGGCCTCAAACACAGTCCTCCTGACTCAGCTTCCTGAGTAGCAGGGATTGCAGGTACAGAAAGTGCTCGCGTGCCTTGGCGCCCATGGCCCCACACCCTGTGTGCAGGTCACTCCGGGGATATGGCGCAGCTGCTGCCCCCAGAGGGAAGGGAAAGTGCACCTATGCTAAGAGCTAATACTGACCAAAATTAATCACTATTTGTTTCCACAGTTTCTCTGGAAGAAGCAAGCAGTCAGTAGACTCCTGAATTTCATTGCTTGTGTCAGATTCTGTCAGTGCAACTAGGGTTTCAGTGTGTGGGTATAGGCTCCTGGTGTGTTAGCTTTCTGTTGCTGGGACAAAAATCCCTGACACTCACAGGAGGAAAGGTTTATTTTGGCTCAGGGTTTTAGTCCATACTCTGTGGCTCCAGGGCAGAAACAGTATGGCAGCAGGACATAGGAGAGGGAGGAAGGCTGCTCACCACATGGTGGGAGAGAGAGAGAGAGAGAGAGAGAGAGAGAGAGAGAGAGAGAGCATGCGCTGGGGACAAGGACACACCATCCGGGTCATGTCCCAGTGACCTACCTTCTGTATCCAGGTCTCCCCTCCTCCTAACAGCACATGCAGCTGCGAATTTTGACCCTGTGCTCAAGAAGCCCCACCCTGGAACACACACTCTTTTGGGGGACATCAAAAATCTAAACCATAGCACCTGGTGCTTCCTGTGCCACCATTTCCCAGAGTCCTTTACCCTTTGGCATCTTTATGTCTCTACTGTGAGCACAGCGCCAGGCTGTGAACGTTGTTGACTAAATATGATCAGTGAAGTGCACAGTCTGCCCTTCCAAAAAGCACCCTCCCCTTCTCTCCACAGCGTGGGTGAGTGTGGTCTGGGGACCACCTCGACCTACAGTTTCACAAACCCAGGGTACACAGCCTTCCTGGTTTCAGCATCGCTCACTGAAACGTGTATGGGAAAATCTAGGCCACGTTGATAAACACACTATTTCCTTTTGGCTCACGTCTGTAATCCACTTTTTAGGGACTGCGATTGCAAGGTAGAGAAAAGCAGTGTAACCCCCGCCCCGCCCCAGTTTCTTGCTGTTGTGAGGTGGACATGCGGATTCACTTGCCTTGTTGAGAGCAAACAATTGCTCTAATTTTACCTCCAAAAGGAATCTCAGGACACAGGCCCTGCATTTTCAAGGAGAACAGTTGATTGTAGGCTCCCCTGCCTCAATCCTCCTCCTTCCATATGGTTATTTCCATATTTTCCCTCATTTTAAAAATAATTTGAAGAATGCCTACCCGGGAAGTCTGGATGTTACCGTGGCACTGGAAAGCATTTCAAAATCAGATCTCCTCAGTTTCCCCCGATGTTCATTTTCTGTGTCAGGTTCCATCCAGGGTCTTAGGACACATTTGGTAGTCATATTGCCTTGGCTGTTTCGGTGTGGCTGAGTCTCAGACTGGTCTTGCTTTAGACGGTCATGACCATCGCGATAGTACCGGTTTCCCTGCTATTCCCTCTATGCTCACCTTGAGTTTATGGGTTTATCATATCAAGGATAGACACAATCAACCTGACTTACTGCTACTGGTTTTCAATTTGACCACCTGCTCAGATAGTATTGTCAGGCTTCTCCACTATAAAGGTATCTTTCCCCTGTCTTTTTTTTTAATTATACTCTTTGAAGGAAAGCATTTTGAAGGAAGCAGCTGAAGAACTTATGTTCCACCTCTTCAAGAGCAGCATGGTCACAAAAATCACTTGGGAATGCTTCTGCATATAGATTTTCCTATTATCTTCTACTTATGTATGTATTCAATCACATTTATACCACTGTGGACTCAGGGATATTTATTTTATGGCTCAGGTTATAATTCAGTGTAATATCGCTCATTTTATTGTTCAAATTGGCCCTGGAAGCTCTTTAAATTGCCTCCTTTGTTCCGTTTACAGAGGTCTCCCTTGACTTTCTGCACACCTCCTTGCCTCCTTCCCTAAAGAGGTCCTTGTGCATATCCCTCCCGCTATGATCAGCAGTTCCTCCAGGGAACTGCCAATTGCTTTTTGCTGGAGAACGGAATTAGACACCAGGATCTGGGCAGAGGGTGTGCTTGTTCCTGGGGTGAAGCGTTTTGCTAGCTTTTGTTTCATTCGAAGTACTGATCCAAATATCATTTGTTCTCACTAGAAAAAAAAAAGTAGAAAAGGTGTATTTATCTTAAGTCTTTGAGAATGCATTTAGCTATTCCAATCTTACAATTTATTAAATTAATCAGATGATTTTTCTCTCACTTTGCAAATTAGTACTGTTAGTCATTTCTTTCAAATGTGTGTACGGAGGTTTTAAGGCATGGCTAAAGTCTGAAGTATTGTTTTTATCATTGTTGATTTATCTTTCATTATTTAGCACCTGATCTGAGAGACTCAGCTTCTCCTTCCCAGGCGTGTCACCATCATAGCAACTATTTTAGTTTGCTCTGTTTAATGATTCTTCCAGAAGTGTTTTGTTGTCCAGCAACTATGGCTATGGGCAACTACAGACTTAGGGTTCCAGACACTCCTGGCCTTCCAGAGGGCACCATGCCATCTGGATAGATATGTCCTTCCTGGTGTGTCAGAGCACTGGGTGACCTTCCTGGCACATTTAAGTAATGTCTTCAGCATATGGTCTGCAGTGGGTCACTGGTCCTTTCCTCAGACCCCAGCCCAAAGCTCAAAAAGCAGATGTTATTTTGTCCTTGCTCACACTGTTTTTCATCTGAAGCAGTGCTACACTAAATTGTTTCTGAGCTTGTATTTAATTCCTGGTTCTATCTGAAATGATGCCATGTATGCAAATCAGAAATAGTCCTGCCTAATGTGAGACTTTGCCCTTTCTGCATTAGAGAATGATTTTGCATTTGCACATTTATTTCTGAGGGAGGATTGGGACACCATTACAGTACAGTATACCCTGATTTGCAAGCTCATAGTGGGTACACAAAATATGCCAGAAATTACCAGCAAATTCTCAGGTTGGACTTCTGTCCATGTCCATTTTTCCATCTTGGAGTTATTTATTTATTTATTTATTTATTTATTTATTTATTTATTTTCAGCACACATGAGGTCAATCGATAGGAGAAGATTGCAATTTGGAGAGATGCTAACTTTATTGAATTATTAGAATTACGTGACTCTCGTGGGTGTCATTCCCCTGGATGTACATCATCTTCTTCCCCTTTAGGTCAACAGATTAATTTCTCAAAGGCTAACTGAGCATCTACTTTGTGCTGCTGGTATTGGTTCAAAACATTGCCTTAGAAGTAAGGTCTTGCTTTGAAACCTGCTGAGGCTGTGTACCCTCAGACCCAAAAGCAGCGTGTGCGTCTGGATCTGGTTTGGGGAAGATGCTAAGAAAAGAAGAGGGAACTGGATTTGTGCAGCCTAGAACATCATGAGTGAGTGAACCTGAAATTTTTTTTATCTGTAACCTTGAATACCACTCCCATTCTGTGAAAAACATGTTTTTCTAATTTATTTAGTTTAGGTTTGTTTGTTTGTTTGTGTTTTTGTTTCACTGTAATCACCACTTGCCTCCCTTTTTATACTGAAATAGACACAGCAAATAATCATTAACTGCACAGTTAGATGTGCCATGTCTGTTGGGTGTGAGCCTGCTGATCTGGTATTTAAAATTCTTAAATTTCATGCCAGACACGACAGTCTAGAAGGGAAGCAAGTGATTACCATGGCATTCAAAGATAGCACTCTGAATGCCACCAGCGGAATGTCACCCACTCTCAGTCAGAGCTGAAGGCAATTGGTTAGGACTTGTTTTTAATTCAGCATTTAAGACTGTAAAATAGACCCATGTTTTAATCTAAAAATTCAACCGGATACATTTCATCCATTAAAAGAGGGAAAAAAAAATACAAGCAGCTCTCTGTATTGACCGCTGAAGAGCAAGTTTAACAAGCTGGAAATGAGTATTAGAATGGCTGGGTGTTAACGTCGGGATCACTACAGACTACCTACCCTGGTACCAGTGGTCTGGTGTGAAGTCAGATCTGCAAACTGGACTGGAGACAGCAATATCAGCTCAGAGTGCTCATAGAAGTGAGGCTATTATCAGGGAGCTTCACCAGCACCAAGATGCGGGTCCAGAAATAGCCTAGCACTGACGTGGCTGCGACAGACAGGACTCCGGTCAAATTCTGGCTCCCAGCCCAGAGCTGATGACTTCCGAGGCACTAAGTAGGATCTGCAGAAGGGCAAAGCCCCACCATGCTGGGCAGTGTGGTCCAGGCAACATTTGAACCTCCCGAACCTAAAAATTAATGGCTGCTTATTTTAAATTCAAATTCAACTGCAAGCCTGTGTGGTACTTGGCAAGCCTACACAAGGACACTGCCCTGCTAGCAGCAGAAGGAAGATCAAGGGAGAACAGCAAGAAAGCTGTTTCCAGAGGCCAGGAACAAAGGTCAGGAGCTTCCACTGCCTGCTGTGAGAGGCAGAAACAGTGAAGGAAGCAGGGGCCTGCGGGGCTGCAGAGGTGGAGGGAGAGGAAGGAAGGGTGCAGCTTCAGATCAGGAGGCTGAGCTAGGTCTTTCCTCAGGGACACTCATCAAGCAAACTCTTCCTTGGGCAAAGAGCCTTGGGCTCCCCCTTGAGGTCAAGAAGGCTAACAAGCCTCTAGTGGCCCAAGAATCTTACTACACCTTCAGCCAATGGAATGGAAAAAAAATTTACTAGCTGTTCCTCAGAAGAAGGACTAATATCTAGAATATATAAAGAACCGAAAGATACTAGACCCCCAAAATAAAATACCCCACCCAAAGATGGGCAACTTAAATGAACAGACACTTCTCAGAGGTACACATGGTCCACAAATACATGAAAAACTGACCAGCATTGTTCAGCGAGTTGCAAATTAAAACATCGAGACTTCATCTTACCCCAGAAAGAATGGCCATCATCAAGATATCAAATATTAACAAATTCTGGAAAGGCTATGGGAGAAAAAGAACCTTTCTACATTGTTGGTGGGAATTTAAACTCATACAACCACTATGGAAATCAACGAGGACTTCTCAAAAAACTAAAAATAGGAATTCCACTAGACTCAGCTGTTCCTCTCCTAGATATCTTCCTGAAACAGTTAAAGACATGATATTATAGTGATACATGCTTACCCATGTTTACAGCAGCATTACTCAGAATAGCTATTGTTTGGAAGCAGCCTATATATCCATCAGCAGATGGATGGATAAAGAAAATGTGGTATTTACACAGTGGAGCACTACACTGCTATAAAGAAGGGTAATCTTGAGTCATTTGCAGGAAAATGGATGCATCTTGAGACCATAAAATTTAAATGAAATAAATCAGACACACAAAGTTAAACCACACATGGTTTCTCTTGCATGGTAAACTGAAAATGTAAATAAAGAACAAAATAAAAGACAGATAATAGGAAGTAGGATGATAAACATTTTGTTCAAATGAGAAGGGGATCAAAAGATGAAGTTGTATAGGCTGCAACATTCTGAGTTCACTTCTGCAAAGACTCTGATTGACTAATGTCACTGTGGGGTTGTACGGTAACATGGATTTCAGGGACACTTCAATTGGGGAAATTAAAGATCAGCATACATTTCTGGGGAAAGGTAAGGCTCAAGAGCAGGAACGATCACTATTATAATAAAATGAAAAATCATAATAGCTTTTTAGCTGGGCTGAAAATGTTCCTACAATCATGTTCTGTACCATTTGCTTTCCCGTGAAATTTATACTCTTCCTTTTAAGTTTATTTATTTAAGTTTATTTATTTATACCTTTAATTTATTATTTAAGGTATTATATCATACTTATAGTTTCTAGGTCTAATGACATCCAAATACCAAAGTTGAAATGTGTGTGTGAATCATGCAAATATACACACTTGATAGAATCAAAGGATAATTTGTCTTTTCATTAATGGCCTTTCCTTAAAAATCAGTGAGTGTGAAATTGATTGAAAATGGTTTCACATATAGGGAAGGGAAGTCAACACAGAAACCCGTAGGCCCTATGTGACACTTTCAGGGCAGCTTCTGTGCTCTTTGGCTACTTTCCCTTTCAGACTGCACTACAAAAGTGCTCTAAGTCATGACTTATGATGGAAACCCGTGGATTTTTCAAGGTGGTCACTGTTAGATGGGAAGTGCTCTTCCTGTGAGTGACGTCCTGGAAGTGACCACTTACAGTCCTGCTGTGTGAGGCTGCTGGAGCATTTCCAATGCCAGAAGCCACATCTGCAAGGATGGGTGTGGCCAGGAGAAGGGACAAGGCAAATATTCACAGGTTGTGGCTCTGTCCCATTCTGGGTCATAATTTGCTTTGGGAAACAGAAGTTTTTACACAAGAAGAACCTATTTATTTCTGATCTGGTTAAAACTCTG
>RJWT010045372.1:0-11625 GCA_004365215.1 Cuniculus paca
TATTTTTTGAGACAGGGTCTCACTATGCAGTTCAGGCTGGCCTTGAGCTCACTTTGTAGCCCGGGCTGGTCTCGAACTTGCAAGGATCCTCCTGCCTCAGTCTCTCGAGTGCTGGGATTACAGGCGTGCGCCACCACGCCGGGCATGCCCCCTGCATCTTGACTCTGCCAAAGTTAGTGTACACACACACACACACAGCACTCAACTGTGACATATTTGTTAAGGGTGGACCCCAGGAGTTTTTTGGATCATTGGTTCTTTAACCCAGTGGTTATTTAATAATTACTTTGATTGGGGTGGGATGGGTCAGTCTGATGTCATACAGCCTGAGCTCTCAGTTCCTGGGAAACGTAGCTTTAAATAGTCTGAAATTAGATTTGTAGTGACTTTCTTTACGCAGTTCTTAGCTTCTCTCCAAGATGCTTTTGGCGTTCGACAGTTCATATCTCTTGAGTTTCCATCTCCCTTTTCTCTCCTTTCTTTCACAACTTTTTGCAATCTGGATTCTCAGGGCTCGGGTGCTTCTCTTTCTGCCCTTTCGTTTCCATTCTACAGCTAGAAGCACCTTTGGGTGTATCCCTAGTTCCTCTTCCCCAATCCAGCAGCATCTCAAAGATGACTTTTAACTCCAGCGGCCCCTGAATTTGTCTGTGGGACATACTTTTAAAAAAGTAATGTCAGCCTCGTCAATGCAACCAGAGCCCACCAATGAAACTTTTCCTTGAGGGAACTCTCTTGCAGAAGTATAAATTAGTGTGAACATCGTTAAATGTGAAACTGAACAGTTCCCTGTCATTTGGATGTGTTCCCTCCTTTCTAATCTTTATCTTCTCATTCCTTTTTCTCTTTCATCTTTAGGGTTGTCCATGCTTTATGTTTGGCTACTACAATTTTTCCTTCTCAGTGTTTCAGGAATGGGAAACATATATTTTAAAATAACCAAAAGCAATAGGGTGAAACAAAACCAGTGATGTGGTGATGAGTGGTGCAATTATGATTTTCCCCTCAAAAAAAAAAGGCAAGGCTGCTACAGATCGGGTTCCTGTCCCTGGCTCCTCACCTGGGGCTGATGAAAGTTGGCTGGAATCAGGCACTTCGAAGTTACCAAATGGTCTTTTGCTCTTGTCTGACCAAGCTATTCCTGTAGAATGATGGAGAATAATCAGCCTTGGAATGGTTGTGATAGTGTGCATATACCCTTCTTGGGCTAGGTTTTCCAGCCAGTAAGAGAAAACTAGTCTTTTCAATATTTAGTGTAGGTCAGGGTGTTTTTTAAGCTACAGTTGTTGTTTAGGCAAATTATTACTGTGCTTTATTATTTTGTGGCTCACTTTACCTGAAGGACTCTTTAACGAACCTTTCCTGATGAAATGCATTTGTTAACTTTAAAGGCAGAGTTGGAGTACATACTTAGACTCAGTTTTAACATAGTAGTTCTTATGAAGACAGAAAGAATAATTAAAACTCAGCAAGAAGCACCTACTTTTAAATAATCTGAAAGTGCTATTTCTAAGAGGGGTGAGTGTGAAGGAAGGGAATGATGGACACATTTCAGAATTTCAAACTGACGACGTTAACCAATCTTTCCTCATTGTGTTCTTCTTGGGAGTACCAAAGTGAATAGGCAGTTGTACCAAAGTGAATAGTCAGAAGGTTGGCTTCAGGAGAAATGTGATCTAGAAGGACTGAAAAATTATAAGCAAAATTGGTCTTGCATGGTTGAAAATTGATGGGAATGTTCTTGTCTCTTGGCATGCTGAGTGAGACTGGGGGATAATGAACCTTTATCATTCTTGCTTTCCTTTTATATTATAATTACCAGCACATATGAATTGAAGAATATAGTAGGTTTCTTAAGAATAACCTAATTCCAAATGCTTTGGCTTTTCTATTTCATATTGGATAGTATTCATAACCAGACTAGAAAAATATAGAAAAATTAGAGGTTATTCTCTTTGAATTGGCAAATATGTCTGAATGGGCAGTATTTTATCTGAAAAACCTTCATTTGGGGTAAAAAATTATTTTACAAAGAAATTTTCTATGAAAAACAATACTTGGTCTTTCAAATTTAATTGCGAGAGAATAGAAGTATGAAATTTCTAAATGATAAACTGTATTACTTATATTTTATTAGCTCAGAGTTTGAAACAGACATTTAAAATACATATCTGGAAACATTGGGATTTTAACACTTCATTATATTATTTGTGATTATTATTTATTGTGAAATTTTCAAAATTTCAGAGAAGTCTAGAGATAAGATTAATGACATCAATTGGTCTGCAACTTAAGATTAATGACATCAATAGGTCATTCTTTTTGGCTTAATATTTTCAAGAATATTAAAGAAAATGACATTTACTCCTAAGTTCTTCTGTATGGACCCCTAAAAACATTCTCTAAAGAATATTTTTCTATATAGTGATAGTGTTGTCATCCCAAACAAAATAAAAAATGGTTTCCTGATATAATTTATTACCCAGTCCACATACAGACACTAAATTATTTGGAAACATGTTTTATAGACTGTCCAAACTAGTTTCTACCAGTCAAGGAACACACACCGCATTAGATTATATATCTCAACTTTTCTTTAAAAATCTAGAAGGTACCTCCTTATTTATTTGATTATTGAAATTGGTTCGTTGAAGAACTAGATCAGCTGTCCTATAGAATGTACCCTCCTCTTGAACTTTCAGATTGCTTTTTTATGGTGTCATGTAACTTTTTACTCTGTTTTGTTTTTATTGTTGTTGCTTTTGGTTAACTGAAAATTAGCTCTAGAGACTTGCCTTAGTTCAGTTATAGGTCACTATAACTGAATATGAAGAACTGGATGGCTTATAAATGGCAAAAGTTTTATTTCATACAGTTCTAGAGGCTGGGGAGTCCAAGGTTAAGGGGCCGGCATTTTTGATGTTTGACAAGAGCCTATCTACTGGCTCATCAAACGGTGCCTTCTTGCTGTGTCCTCACGTAGTAGAAGGCAGTGGCTGACTTGCTGGAGTCTCACATTTTATAAGTCCTAGTCCCAATCATGAGGATTCTGCCCTCAGAATTATATCAACCCCTAAAAGCCTCGCATCCTAGTAACCTTGGGGTTTAGGATTTCAACATAAGAGTCGGGGGAGGGAACAGCATTCAGTCCCATTGTAAATCTTACAACATTTTTCTTAAAAACAATGTTTTATGGTGGCGCATATTGGGGTTGTGTCTTAGTAGGAAGCATAACCTCTGGTTGTGCCAGCATTGGATGCTGAGACTGTCCCAGGGTTATGGTAGTTACTGCCTGTATCCTTCACTACTTTTCCCCCGGCATCCGGCCAGCCTGTGGGGATGACCTTTATACCATGTGCGTGTTCAGTTCCTTATCAGCCTTTACTCAGTTGTCTTAGCATTCATTAATGATACTTCTTGAGTTATTTTATTGGAGTTTCAAAATGGTGCTATTTCCTAATTCCAATAGCTGGCATTTTCTTATAGACTAGATGTTTTATTCACAATAGGACTGTTTGGTTGGTTATCCTACATAATTACTTTTTTCTGGAATATCAGACTCTTTCTCTAATTGCCAATTTTCAGAGGAAGAATGTGGTTTAGTAGCTACCCCCATAAATGAATTTTATGACAAACAACTTTTGTTTCACTTTCGTTTTTTAAATATCCCTGTGGATGCCTGGATTTTTATGTGTCCAATTTCAGTGTATCACTAGATTAGTAAGTGAGAAGATACTTTTTACTTGTTTTTTTGTGGTTTTTGTGTTGTTATATGAGTTTATCTAAAAAATTCTCAGAATTACTTTAATTCACCTTCAAAGTTACATTTATTACAGTATGTTTATCTATAGGTGGGTGCATATATCAATAATCTGTGTATTACTGAAATGGATTTGGTGAAGAACCATGGTCAGTTGTCCTGTAGAATGTCCCCTCCTCTGGAATAATATGTTATGTAGAATGAAAGAAAAATAATCCCTAATGTACAAAAAGTAGCAAATTGTATCATTTAAATGAACTATGAGCAAACTTTGTTTGTAACCAATTTTTAAAAATGTTTATTTATTTATTTTTGCAGCACTAGGGATTCCACTCAGTGCCTTCATATTGATCTAACAGCCTCAGCCCTTTAAAAAAAAATGTTTTTTTAAGTTGGAGAGAGGGTCTTGCTAAATTGCCCAGACTGGATTTGCACTTGGGATCTCCTGTCTCAGCCTCTAGGGGGCTGGGATTCCAGGCATGTGCTACCATGCCCAGGCCCAGGTTTTTTTTTGTTTTTCTTTCCCAATCAAAATTTATTGGTACATTTCAGGTTTATATATTAAACACATTCATCCTAGAGAATTTATACCTGTACATGATATAACTTGATTTTAGTTGTTTTTTGATCCTGTGTTTATTTCAGTCTGCCTGAGACCCTCTTCAGTGGTTTAGATCTAAAGGAGTTTAAGAGCTAAAAGCAACATAATGGCTACAAAAATGTCCTTACCCTTCATGGTTGAGTCTACCTCCCACTAAGAGTAATCTCTCCACTTCTCTTGGTTTAAGTCTTGGTTATCTAATTGCCTTGAATTTTGGAAAGATAGCAGTGTTGTGTCTTTCTCAGATGTTTCTGAAATTGTCTTTACCTGGAGTTCACATTCTATAACACTATTGTCCAATAGTAACTTTCTCTAATGGTGGAAATCTATAGTCTCCTCTGTTCTGTGCTGTAACCACAGGTGACTGTTGAACATTTGAAATATAGCTAGTGGGACTGAAGAACTGGATCTTGCATTTTGTTTTACTGAATAAAGTAGAAATTTAAATAGCCATGAGAGTTTGGCTGCTACTCTACTGGACAGCACAGGTTTATAATTTAGCATTTAAAATTTGCTTCTGTTGTTTTAAAAAATGGAGTTGGAGTGTTACACTCCAAAACAATCACAGGCAAAATAAAGGTAGATGACCAAATATTGTACATTTACCAGCTTTCCTAATATTATACCCTTAGTGGTAACGAGGAGTAGTAGAAAAGCCCTGTACTCGCATCTGGACAGCTGCCCCTCCTTTTTTTTTCTTTTTCCCACTTTACCATGTGTTGCAGGGCAGACACTTTAATTTCGTGAAACCACTTGTCTCCTTACCTACCAGTTGTGTATGGCAGTGTCACCAAATTATCCTAAGATTCAAATGAAGCATTGCATATGAACACACTTTGTAATAATATGTATAACCCCTAGTAAAAAGTAAAGAGAATTGTTATGATCAACGGAATATATTTCAAATAAATGTAATTTGACTGTATGTGTTGAGCAAAGCCTGTAGTGGTCCCCTTGGCCAACAACTTATAACTCTGTTGCAAGTGTTAGCCAAGAGAAAATCCACTTGTTGAAGAGCTGTGCATTGTACTGGCCACACGTTAGTCAGCAATGATAATCAGAGTGTACAGTACAGCTGTAATTCAGTGTTATGAGAAGGCTGGGTTAGCTGGGGACTTGAGAGTATCCTTCAGAAAGATGCTTGCACAGGTGGTTTTTGATTCCCGTTTGGCCAAGAAAAGCTGGTTGCTACATTAGAACACACTTGGTTTGACATTTAGTATAGTTTATCTGTGGGACAAATCTTGGTGTGCCTCAAAGACAAGGAACATAGGTCCAAGGAACATAGTGCAGCAAAGTAGAACATGGCAGTGGGTGGGAAGTTGGGAGGGCAGAAGAGGGAGCAAGAGAGGGAGACCTGTGCTTTAATAAACTAAGGCTGTTTCCTTCAGCAGATCTGGCAATCTGGAGTTGGGTGACTCAGGATCCTGTGTGTAGAAGGAAAAAAGAACAGGATGATGATTTCTCTGTCCAGGCATGTTCATTTTGGGTCTACTACAGCAGAGGTAGATGGAATGATCTATTATATTCTAGACATGAGGGAGGACAGGTTCCTGATATATTAGAAAACCCTAAAGAGCCTTCCATAACTTTACCTTGCTTCTCTTTCTGAATGTTTTTCCCTGATTTTGGAACTAAGAAATCTATCATCTGAGCAATAGCAGACTTTAGGGAGCCCTCAGCTCCATTTATCTTCCTGTTTGAGTTAGTGTACTCTTGATACTTTTAGCTGCTGGTCTTCATTCACTTTTTTATGGAATGGTCAAAAGAGTGAGAGAGAGTTTGAGAACAGCTGGGCCCTCCCAGTTGCTAGGATGGTTATTTTAAGCTTTGTTTAATGCGTCCGGAGTCCCAGATGGCATTTTTAACTAAGCTGCTTTATTAAATCTTGTGATAAAATATAATGATGTTTATTGAACAGGCAGACACACATCAGCAACATTATGTGTGAAACTTGCCCTGGGAATTTTTTTTGTAAAACATCTGCTCTATTTGGGCTCTTTGTAAATGCTAGAGGTTTGCTAGTTTCTGTATAGACTTGAGGACTAGAAGTTGGAATCTACTTTTGGAGAAGACCAAGCATACGTATTGAATTAATCAGCCTTAGCACTCATTTTTGGATTCAGCACACACTTCTTTTAGACAACAGTAACATGAACAAGCATTGTAATAGAATTTTAACAAGATTGTTTTAGAATAATAGGCAGGGAAACACAGATCTAATTTGTCTGGGGATTTTTAAAATTGAAGTTAGAGAACTAGTGCTTCAATATTATGCATCAGTTTGAGAGCTAATTTGAATACATTCAAAATTTGGTCAGTGTATTTGTAGTGCTTATACTTACATAGCTAAAGGGGGAATTTTTAGGCACTTTTGATTTGATTTTGTTAGTAATCAAAAAGAGGATATGTAAGACTTGTTAAAATCAGTATCTACATTCTCTGAGTTGTTGAATATCTTTTATCGCTTATATTTTTGGTGACATCAACTTTTGGGATAATCTCTGTACTGATACGAAGTGAAGATTTTCAGGAACATTTAACTCCCAGAAAAGTTTTTTTTTGCTTGGCCAAAGTTATGGAAGTTTCTGACTTTATTCTTTTTCAAGTATGTACTAAGAAGTATTTTATACAAATATAATGTCTATTACCTTTGTATTGTTCTCTTCTAATGAGAGTTCTAGTTTTCAGCTAGGCGTATCTAGCTTTCCATTTAAGTATTCCTAACAGAGAAAAACTGAAACCAGAGTACTAGAGGTTTTTTTTTTCTTTTGTATTTGACAAAAGACTTCACGAAATACTGGGAGGAGGATTTTACAGTGAATGGTTAACATATAAAATGCTCTTTCAAATCAATAAGAAAGTGCAAACAATTCAATGCCATCATTGTGAGAAAATATATGGAAAGATGGTTAACCTCATTAATAACCAGATAAATGTAAACAAAAACAATCTATCACTTTGTTTGAATTACTGGGGATTGAATTCAGGGCCTCTGAAACCCCTTTTAAATTTTTTAAAATTTTGAATCAGTATCACACTGAGTCACTGAGTTGCCCAGTCTGGGCTTGAACTTGAGATCTTCCTGCTTCATCCTCCCATACTGCTGGGATTACAAGTGTGTACCATCATGTTTAGGTTAGTTCACCCATTTATGGAAAAAATAAAAACACCCAGCATTATGTGTTGATGTTAGTTAAGCTCAGGAAACTTAGTGGTATACACCTAAATCAATGAAGTACTTGTCCAACAAATCAGGAATCTTTTAAGAACCTATCTTCTAGATTTTCTAGCACAAATATGTAAATTTATAGGTAACAGAATATTTACTGCAGCATTTTGTTAAGGAAAATTCAGCAACAATCTATGTGTTCAATAGCAGAGAACAGGTATATAATTTATGACACAACCACACAATGAGTACTACAGAAATCTATAAACAAAGGAAGAAAAATGTGAATGACAGCTTAGCAGGTGAAAAAAGCAATTGGTGGAGTATTACATGTGGGATGATCTCACATTTGTGTGTAGAATATAGGAGCAGAAGATAGGAACAAGCAGTCAGCAGTGTGTGTGTGTGTGTGTGTGTGTGTGTGTTGGGGGCAGACAGGAGGATCCATTTCCTTCTGCATGTGCTTCTCTTGGTTAAAATAATCACAGATGTATATATATTGCTTTCACAACTAAAGCACATCAGTGAAAAGTGATAAGGTGGCTGGGTGCTGTGGCTACTTAGGAGACTTACAAGCATGGCTTTAGCCTATGAGTTTGAGGCTAGCCTGGGCAACATGAAAAGACTTCATTTTAAAAAAAGAAAAGAAAAAAAGGAGGAGGTTGAGGAGGAGAGGAGGAGGAAACAGGATCATCCCCCACATACATCTTCCAAGGTTGTTGGGAGGATTAAATATATTAGATTATTAATTATTTTTATGTATTCTTATGACACAATTATTCCCAATGTATTTTGCTCTGATTTAAAGGGAAAGAAGGCCATGTACATGTGCTTTTAGTCACAGTGGTGTTTCTAACCAGAAGGTGCCTGTTGTGGCCAGCACAGTTGCTTGGAGTGGCTTTCTTATGAACAGGGCATTTCTACGTGCTGCCGCTGAAGCCTGGGTTGGCGACTGCCAGAGGCGTGGTCCCCGCCTCCCCCAGCTCCTCCACCAGGTGCCCACGCACACGCAGCACGCCCACCCTGCCATGGGACTGGGGTGGCAGCAGCTGCTCGCACACAGACTTTAACTGAGCACAGAGGATGATTGTGGCTTGGTCTGCGCATTGTCTTTTGTAGCAGGTGAGCTGAGGCGATGCCATGGCTTTGTGTCTTAACCTTTCCGAAGGCTTGAGCTGTGCCAAGAGCGGACCCCGCAACCCCCACCCCCACCCCTGCGACTGCTCCATTGCCCCTTCCTGAAGCCAGATCTTAATCTGCTCATTTCATGAGGATTTTCAAACTTAATGGACTGGGCCATGTGAGCGATGACGGAGAGGCCCAGGCCGCGCAGAGGCCGAGAGGCTCCATGCTAATCTGCTGAGTGGTCTGAAAAGGCACAGCTGCGGGAGCTCGCGACACTTCCAGGCGTTTTGTCAGGGTGTTTGTCGGGGGGTCTGTCCCTGCAGCCCTGCCGAATGTTTGGTTAAGAGGCGAAATCTTTTTTTGGACAGGATCTCTCCAGTGTAAAGTGACAGATGCAAATGTGGAAGACCCAGCTTGCTATCATAAATAACAGTAAATGGTTTAATCTTGCTGAGTTGTAAATCTGTGATTGCCAGCAGTCTTTGGTTCACTGGAGCTGTAACGGGATGGGGGCAACTTAGTGAATGGGCAGTTATTTTCCAACAGAACAGAAATGGGTCTGATGGGATTTATTTAAAATTCATATAAATGTATTTTAATTGATTGTGAACACTACTTAGCACTACTCAGAGAAAACATATCACTGTAAAGATTGATTTTTTGCAGTATTGGGGATAGAGCCCAGGGTGTCATGAATACTAGGCAAGGGCTCTGTCACTGAGTCACATCTCCAGATCTGAGATTTTAAAAATTTATATATATATTCTACCTGTATACATGTCCTATCTGTGAAGGTGCTGAGATACTAAGTTTTTTTTGTTTTGTTTTGTTTTGGATGTACATACATTTCCCAAATATTTTCTCATATGTAGTATGAGTTATGTCTACTTATAAAAGTGGCATTTTTCTAGCTTATCAAGTAGCATATTTGTATGCCCAGGATGCACTCACCCTCCCTACTCCCAGCAGAGCTTGTCTTTTTCACTGGGTATATTTAAGAAAAGGGTAGAACAGACTCCTAAATGTCAGAAATATTTGAAAACTACATAGAACCAGCTGAGGAGACTAAATAACCCATGAAGAGCTACATCTCTGGGACAATAAGTGGAACTTGTGCTGCGTTGGATGGAATGAGAGCTGGAAATATAAGCAGTGCAAGACTGATTGTCCTAGGCAGGAATCTGTCCTGCAAGGGCAGTTTTGTGCTGGGAACTTGATGGCACAGGGGGGTCAGCAGCCAGCCCGGTACACACAAGCAGACTGTGCAGTCAGAGGTGTAGAAGTGGATGAGAACAGAAGATCCAGGTCAGGACAGGGCTGAGACAGGGGCCAGGGACTCCAGTAGCCTCTTAGTGAGCAAGTTTGGTGGCTAAGTAAATACACTGTAGTCATGCAAACATGTTTAAATGATTTGCTGCTTAATTACTGGCAAACTATATCCTGTGTAATATATACTAGAATATGGGTTTAGTTCTCTAACAGTTTTTAGTTTTACATATAAAATTTGAGGTTAAAAACATGCGTGTTGGCCAATCGATGATAGTACATTGGAATAACCAAATATTATACAGCCATTAAAATAATGTGGAAGAATAGTCAGTGACATAAAAACAAAAGAACTGAGGGAAGGGATAGCCATATTAACAACACAATGGCCCCTTTTGTAAAAATGCACAAATATGTAAATTAAACAGAGATAGAGACCAAGGCACATAGACCAAGGCTGTAAACAGAAATGTTAATAGTGGTCATTTTTAAGTGGTAGGGTAGCAAATGGTAGGTAGGTAGATGTATTTTTTCTTGGTTATGTGTACTTCTTAAATGTTCAGAAAAAGAAGTGGATGTATATTTTATAATTAGGAAAACATTTCAAGTTAGTAAAATATCGACCCCAACAATTCATTCAATTCCCATGAAGAAATGACACCAGCAGAGAAGGCAAATAAAATTGACTGAGTGTCAAGAGCAGGACAATGAACCGCAGCAGGGCTGCATTATTTCCTTTCACCCTGCATCACGTCGTGATCTTTTCCATAACACAGCCAAGATACAGTAGATTCATGATCTCACCTAGAGTCAATGTAGGTGGTAGATAGCAAAGTTGTGTTTTCTGTCCTTTTCCATTAGATCCTAGCCGTTTTCAGGGCACTTGGCACTGCTTTCTTGACTCAGGCAGACAAAGTGGACATTTGAAGTTCTGATTCCAGTGTTCAACTGGGGCGATTACTCATAAAATAGCAGCAAGTGGAGCCCTTTCTTGTTTTACTGAGTCAGGCCTTATAAGGTAAAGATTCCAGAGCATTTCCCAAGCATTGAATTACCTGGCTACTGGGAGGGACATGGCATCCAATTTTTATCTCATTTTGCAGCCAATGAACATTAGATTTCCTGATCTTAGTGAAATCTTCAGCTTGAGTAGATTAATTGAGGAACAGAACTTGGGCCAAACTTGTAGATACCTGTAAATTTCCACACTTGCTCGGGTATGAGGAGTCGCATGAGAAATCCATGCTGGTTTGGTTCAAATGTGCTCTTAGTCTTTCCTCCAGCTGAGTGTGGGTAAAGACTTCCAGGGATACAGGAAACCAAGGATGAGCTCTGTTGTTCCCATCTGGTCGCCATGTAAGGAAGCATAGAATGGCACAATTATCCATGTGCAAATGGCAAAGTTCCCTGATGTCTTTGCCTTGAATCTGTTACTTCTCAAAATTCTTAGTTGTGTCCTGCTTACGCATAAGCAGTGCTGCATAAGGACTAGCACTCCTTCTGACAGCTGCAACTCAAAGAGTGAAGTCTCCAATACCCAGGAGCTCGGCTTTGGTCCAAGAGTGGTGTGTGTGTGTGTGTGTGTGCACTTTACAGTGAGTACAGGAAATATGCAGCTTTGCGTTTACGATTGTCTATAGTACTTTTTTAGGTGGACGTGCTGGTGTCTGTGTGGTTCAGTAAAACACTCTGAACCGTCAA
>RJWT010045373.1:0-11640 GCA_004365215.1 Cuniculus paca
GTTAATTTGGGTCACAATTCTTTAGACTAGGAAGTCCACCATCATGCGACCAGCATCTACACAGCACGTAATGAGTCTTCCTGCTTCATTGCATAGCAAGATAGAGCAAGTGTGTTCCCTCCAGTAGCTCTGTTTCTATAAGCCATTAATGCCATCATGGGGACCCCATCCCCATGACCTCATCTAAGTCTCATTACCTTCAAAGACCCCTTGTGCAAATATCATTAATGTATGAATTTGGTAATAAAATTTGGAGGGACACTTTCAAGCACATAGCAGCATTCCACATTGGGATCCTGTCTCCTGCATCACCAACTTAGGGTTTATATTTGGACTGTTTGTTGCTTGAGTCTCACTTCCACCCTGGCTCAGTCAGATTCAGCTTCTTCCCCTGCTTTCTGTATCTCATTTTGTCTACGATATCAAGCCTTTGCTCTCCTCTCATTGCTGGAAACCAACCCCAACCCTGGCTATTCAGTCAAGACTCAACCACGCCCATCTTCAAAGGTCAGAAATGAGTATTTAGTTCTTCCTATTATAATGTTTAGGGAGTCTCAGTCTCTCTGAGCATTAACTTTGTCATCTTCAGAGTGGGAACATTATTAATACGTGAACGGAACACAAAGGCTAAGATGGCTCATTGCAAAGGTGATTTTCAGTGTGCAAACCATTACAAGCTTAAAGTTTTTGGTTTATTTGTTTTGCTTTTGCTTTGCTAAAAAGTACTCCCAATGCACATTTTTCTTTCAGTTTTTAAGTAACTTGAAGACAGCCCTCTTAGCTAAGAAAATGGAAATTGCTTCCTCTGGCTACTCAGAGGGCTATGGCTGTTTCCTTCCCAACCCACAGCCAGTGCAGAGGGCAGAGGACGACCCTATAACTGCACAGGCACAAGAGCCTTGGAAAACAGGTAGCTCCTGGGTCACTCAAGGCCTTGCACACAGACTCTAGAAAGCAGAGGTTGGATGGTGGATATGTTCCCACCAGGTCATAGTGATGAGACACAGAGGACAAGGTTCAGTAATGAGCCCATTTTCTCAGTAAAAACTCTGCCAAGTGCCAAGATCTGTGAGGCTTGGAATTACCAGATACAGCAGTACCAGAAAGTCGTCAGCCTTCAAAAGCTGTGCCCTTGCCTGGGGCTTGTCCTGACTGATTAAGAAATAGACCATTTACTCTGTGTAATAGAAAGATTGCTTTATAGAGTGGGGAGAAAAATTCCCTGAGAGTCAACTATTTCCCAATGACTGCTACTCTGAGGGCATTTAGAAGTCTGTCAGATTGTTTGTAAGCACTCTGCTGTTCACTGTCATTAGTAGACAAGATGAACTAACGTATGTACTGAGTATTATGGAAAAAAGACTGCAGATGGTTTACATTGAAGAGCTGGGACTGGGGCCATTTGGAAGCATAGTGGTGCAGCCCCCAAACCTTGACACAGACATGTGTGTCTTGGGGCCCTGTACTCATGTGCACTGCCTGATTTTAATATAACCTGTAGGACACAAATGCCACAGTTTTCCAGTCTTTAAAAGCTCAGAGCCCTGAACTAATCCAAAGAGATATGTGACCTTGACCCTGAAAACAGTCTAACATCAGCATCTGAACATCTCCTACCTTTGACCCAGAAAAACCAGCAGTGTAGCTCTTCATGCTGTACACCAAGATGGGAAACACTTCACTTGGAAGAAAATCCTGGGATCCAAACTTAGGGGCCAAGCAGTTTTAGTGAAACCTTAGTCCCAGAATGTGGAATTCAAATTCCTCCTAGCAGTTTCAGTGAAGCCCCAGTCCCAGTAAGTATACTGAGAAAATTAGTGCTTTCCTACCTTTGAATTAAGTGGTGGACAATGAGCTAATGTTAGTTTGTATGTTCGTCCTCACTCATGAATTCCAAGCTGCTGAAGGTGATCTCCATTCTCAACTCCTACCAAGCCTACCAGCAATCTTGCAGTTCGCTTTGCACATCAACTCAGACATTGGTGTGAATTTTTGTTTGTTTTTTGTTTAATGAATCATTCTCTTGTGAAATTTGGGGTAATATGGTGAAATCTGTAAAGACTAGATGCTTTCTATTCATGTGATACCTGAGCTTAGAAATCATTGGTGGTGAAAAAGAATAGAATTACAGTTTGAAGATTACCAAAATTCGTGGGAGGAATGCTCCTAAAGTAAAAATACAATTCAAAGAAAGTGTAAAGAAATTATCCCAAGGGTCATCCAGTGCATTGATTGCAACCAACTGAAATAATCTCATTATGTTATCATTTAAAGAAAACCTGGGGGACTAATTTTTGGTAGCAAAGAACCCTAAGTGAGGTCAATGGTGACTCCTGCACATGTTCAACCTAAATTTCTACAGAAATGTAAGTGATGCTATGGGCATTCTAGAAAACAAAAGCCAGGCCTTTTCCGAGCACCTTCCTGATGAAAGGCACAGCATTGTTCACTCTGGGGAATAAATACAGAGACAGAGAAGACATGCATTCTGACCACAAGACCATTTTGGACTGGACAAGACAGCAGAGGCAAAAGGAAAGAAAACACTAATGAGAAACCCACACTGTGTTCTGCGATAACAGAAGGAGCAATTAATTAAGTCTGGCTCCAGTATGATCAGAAAAAAAAATGTTTCAAATAAGGAAAAAAAAAAACTGAAATGAGTCCAGTATAGAAAAAAATGAAGAGAAGAAGGAATGAGGCAGAGGAACATGAACACAAAGGCACAGGCATGAATATGGATGGTGTTTGAAGGCGCTCACCTGCCTGCCCGGCTGGGGATGGCCAGGCTTACAGCGCCGGGTGGGATTGCTCAAGGTCCCAGAAAACTTCATGTGGGCTGCACCTGCTTGGCTTTCTCACCCAGTTGGTTTTGTCAGGCCATTTACTCAAGGTGCTTCCAGCTGCAGCACTCCTGACAAACCAGCACTGTGCAGTTGTGAGTGACAGGAAAATCATGAAATGATGGCACGTCTTACTCAGGTTAAAGCTCGATGTTCAAGCACATGCTGTGAATCCCAGCCTTTAACTATTAAAAGAACATTTTGTTCATGAGTAATCTGACAGCACTGCTGTTGGGCAAACATTTAAGGACTATCCACTTACCAGGGCACACCCGGGGTACCCACGTTCACAATCCAGCTCTGGGTCCAAGTGGCCAAAGGAGCTCCAGGTACAAGGTACGGGCCCTCATCATTCATTCTCACATCCAGTCCATCCTACTGAAGGGGGTGTTTCTCCTAGTTCAGGAAAGAATTTCTCCATTGAGGCAAACCTACGTTAGTGAGCAATGGGACACTGACCTGCCTGTGTGAAAACCCCACCTGTGAGAAAATCCCACCTGCCTGTGTGGTGTGAGCATGCTTTGAGCCTGACCCTGCTTCTCCAGTCCAGTGGCTGCACAGCAGGCTGTAAGAAGGTAGTCCCCCTGGACGGAGGCAGCAGCCCCAGGCCTGGCTCCCCAGGTAGCTCTGCCAGTGGTGGTACCAAGGCTGGCATTAATTACAGGAGTTCACTCATCCTAGCTTGCTTCTGGGAGGGCAGCATGAGCCAGACCTCAAGGATTTATTCCCACTGGCCCATCTGTCCTAAGGCAAGGAGGGCACCTGAGGTTTGGGCCATGGTGGAAGCCTCCATGTTTTCATATCACACCAGTGTTGCCCATCCTTCGTGTTTCCATTGATCCTTCTCGCTATATAAGGAAATGGGTTTTAACATCTGCTTCTGTATCTTCCTCTCTTCAGAAAATAGCATCTCCAGTTCAGTCTGACCAGCCCAATGTCCTTGTTCTAAGGAATTTAGCGGAATTTTCTACCTAACAGATTGGTGGACATGGCTGAGGCCCACTTGGGTGGACATGGGTGAGGCCCACTTGGGTGTAGAGTGATTCTACAACATTGCCTTCTAGGACCAGTACCATGTCCAAGTGACATCATGCACTAGGCAATATATCAACTGCAGAACCAGCAGGATGGTTCATCTGTATTCACATATCCCCACGTGAATCACAAGGCCTGAGTAACCAGGGTTAAAAAATCCCCATGATAGCCCAAATGGTCAGGGAGAAAGGTTCAAGGAAACTCATCCACCTAAGCTCCCCCAACAGACTTCCTCATCAGATAACTATAAATGCTCAGTAATGGAGAAAAAGAATATATTTTAGGCACCATTAGAATTAGCAATTGAAAAGGAATCATATAATGTAACCAAGATGCAAGAAAAAACAAACATTTATTTTTAGATATTATAAGAGACTGTATTTAGAGGTTGAGAGTAAAAATCAGTAATTGTTTTATTTGAAAGACCAGCTGGGAGAACAACCTACATCTGCACACTGGAATTCTCTCTACAGCTTTCTAAGAATAACGCACTTTGAGCTCCTTAAACTGTGAGTTCTAATAACAGTGTGAGATCAGCTCAGTAGAAATGGAGTGTTCAAAGCAGGAGGCTGACATCAACAACACTTATACTTCAGGGAACTAAATGAAAATATTTCTGAAGTCTCTATTTCTAGGTACACAAACCTGTTTATTCCATGACTGATGACCTTTAAATTGGGGTGGCCTTTCCTCCAAGTCCATTAACAGTTAAATGTTTGCCTCTTTAAGGAAAATTTTATCTTTAGATTTCTGCAGGTCCACACTGTACAATCTATGGTGAAGAATAGACAATGCGATTCACTAAATGTATCTTCAGTTTTTCAAATATATATGAAAGAAAATGCAAAGGGGAAAGGATGAGATAGGAAAAGAAGAATCAATCAATAAGGAGGGAATGCAAATCAAGTCAGGGTAAAGTACATGCAGTATAAAATTGCATGTTGGCGGGAAAAACCAATTCTAATTATTAATGGATTTGAAATTAATCCAACAGACACATTTGCTGCAATTCAGGCCCACAGGACAATGCTGGAGGGAGGAAAAACAATGATTCACGGAGTTTTCAGAAGACTTTGAAATAGTTTTATCCCTGGAAATGAGCTGCCACCAGGAAAAAGCACCAAGAGTACCCTGAGGTTGCAGAGCTGATGTGCAAGCTTGCCATGCTCTGACTCTGTTCTTCAGTGATAGAAGCAAGTGGAACCACAATGCAAATTCTATCTGCCACCTACCATGGCAGAGTCTTCCAGAACCTGAGCTCAGGTTTTTCTCAGGCCACTGTGAGAGGCTAGCAGTCTTCACTTCAATCACTTACACCTCACAAGGAACACAGAGAAGCTATAATTACCTCAGGGTTGATGACTGAGTAAACGAGGTGACATGTGGACCCATGCTTACCAGCCATTTACATCATCACTTTGTAAAATTCTGATAACTTACATGTGTAAATTTTAAAATGGTTTAAATTCTTAAAAGTGCAAAATGTCTATCTACACAATGAAATATTATTTAGCCTTTAAAAAGAAGGAAATTCTGCCATATGCATAGCATAGATATAACCGGAGGACTTTATATTAAATAAGCCAAATGCTGAAGGACAAAGAGTGCCTGATTCAGCATGCATTCCAGCAGACATTGGGAGACACTGCTCACTGATAACCAGCTCAGAGGGAAGGCAAAGGCAGGCCCTGCTCTCACGTGCACCCCAGAAGACAAAGGGAGACACTGCTCACCAGTAACAAGCTCAGACAGAAGGCAGAGGCAGGTCCTGCTCCCGCGAACACTCCAGCAGCCTTCAGGACACTTCCACCCCAGGTAACCAGCAAGGGCTGGGAAAAAAAGAAGCGGGGCCCACACCAGAGCACCTAGTGGCCACCATTGGATACCCATGGCCAGCACTGGCCAGGAGAACCAAACAGTGACGCTCCAGAGAAATTGTAGCCAATGTGGGAAGTGCACGGGACCCCATTACCTGCTTATTTGGAAGAACTCAGGAAAATGTCAAGATGAAAAAGCAAAGGGCAGTCCCTGAACTCCAACCCAAGCAGAGCAAGTCCAGGAGATGAAAACATGAAAGAAATCAGGAGTCACACACTTGAAGTTTCCACAGTGATGGCAACTGAAGTAGAGACAACTCCAAGAGGCTATAAAAGACATTAAAACAGAAATATTATCTCAGTTAAAAGAAGAAATGAAAAACATAATGAAAGAATTGCTAAGCCTCTCTAAAGAAGACATAGATAAAAAAAATAGAGGTGCATAGGAAAATGGGAGAAACCATGAATGAACAACATAAGAGAGATTTTGAATGCATGAAACAGATTCAAAGTGTTATCTAGGAAATTAAAAACTCCATTGAAAGCTGGCAAAATCACTTGAAAGAAACTGAAGGTAGACTTCCAAACTTTGAAAACAGGTGTGCAGCTTGTGCTCAGGAAAAGAAAGATCTCTTAGAAATGACAAGGAACCAGGAAATAACACTTCAATGACTGTAAGATGATGTGAAGCAAAATAATTTAAGAATGATAGGTATCAATGAAGAAGCAGAGGTCAACACAAAAGACATTAAAATTCTATTTACAGAAGTAATAGCATAAAACTTACCAAACATGGAAAAAAGACATGATATTCAGATAAGTAAGGCATATAGAACTCAGCTAGCCATAATAAAAATAAATCTAAACCCAGACATAATAATCAAGATTCCAGAAATTCAACACAAGAACAGAATATTAAAAGCTGTTAGAGAAAAGAAACAGATCACCTATAAAGGAAAACCCATCAGAATCACAACAGACTTCTCAACACAAACCATCAAGTCAAGAAGAGCTTGGAATGAAATATTTCAAGTCCTGAAAGAAAACAACTTCCAACCCAGATTGATGTACCCTGCAAAACTATCTTTCAAAATTAATGGAGAAACAAGATACTTCCATGACAAAGAACAACTGAAGGAATTCATGACTGCCAAACCAGCCCTACCAAGAATACTGAAGGACATTCTAGAGAGAGATAAAAAAGGACCACAGTTCCAGGAACAATGGCAGAGGGGGATCACTGAGTGGGGCAGACAATATAATGGAGGGGGAAAGTAGCCAATGGCAGGAAAACAGTATGGCAGAGATGAGCCAGTGCATGTTGGCCATAACCATTAATGTAGATGGCCTCAATTCACCAATAAAAAGAAACAGGCAGAGTGGGTGGATCAAGAGACAAGATCCATCAATATGCTTTATCCAAGAAGCACATTTAACTCAAAAGGAAATTCATAGATTAAAAGTCAAAGGAGAGAAAACAATGCTCTATGTGACAGGGAACCAGAAAAAAACAACAGGGGTAGCTTGCCCATCAGCTGCAGAATGGAAAGGAAAGATATAGCATTTCTATACAATGGAAAGCTACTCAGCTATAAAGAAAGATAACCTTGAGACTCCTGTAGGTAAATGGATTCAACTTGAGGGAACATGCTCATGGGTAAAAAGGTTCAGAGTCAAATGGGTGAACACTGTATTGTCTCCCTAGTATAAAAAACTAAAGAAATTAGTGGGATTCAAAATACAAAATAGAGGTTGTGAAGGTGAAAGGGGAGGAGATGTCTACAGGGGGAAGGCAGTGGCCATTGTTAATCTATTATTCTGTTTTGAAGCCCTGTATTGTTCTCATGGTTCTATTTAGCTTGGTTTTATTCTGTTTTGTCTTGTTTGATTTTATTATATTTGATGGCATGGACAGCTATTGCAAAAATAACAAAATGGATTATAGTAGCCATTATTGATTTCCTGTTATCTTGTTCTGAAGCCTTTATTGCTTTACCTTTTTTCTTTTGATTAATTTTATTCTATTTTGCTTTGTTTGATTTTGTTAAGTGTGATGGTATAAGCAGCTACTTTGAAGATAAGATGCATCATGGTAGCCTCTGTTGTACTCCCATAGTCTTGTTTTGAAGTCCTGTATTGCTTTCATTGTTTTCTTTTGATTGCTTTTATTCTATTCTGTTTTATTTGATTGTATTATAACCTGAGGGTATGGACAGTTATTTTGAAGATAACAAGAGGCATTATGATAACCATTATTGATTTCCTTTTATCTTTTTTTGAAGTCTTGTATCATGTTGTTTTGTTTTGATTGACTATTTTGTTTCATTTGATTTTATTATGTTTGATGATATAAACAGCTACTTTGAAGTTAACAAGATGCATTATGTTAGCCACTGTTGTATTCCAACTTTCTTGTTTTGAAGTCCTGTATTGCTTTCATTGTTTTGTTTTGATTGGTTTTATTCTGTTCTGTTGTGTTTGATTTTATCATGCCTGATGGTATGGGAAGTTATTTTGAAGATAACAAGAGGCATCATGGTAGCCAGTGTTGGTTTATTTTTATCTTGTTTTGAAGTCTCGTATCACATTCATTGTTTTGCTTTGATTGACTCTATTCTGTTTTTTTGTTTTGTTTTGTTTTATTCTCTTCAAAAGAAAAGAGAAAGAAAAAAAAGTGCATGATTTCACTTAAATTAGTTTCCTAGAGTTGCCAATACCTGCTCATTGAAGCAAAATTGAATTGGTTTTCTCCTCTTCTGCATCCACTCCCCAGTCCCCACGTCTGCTCCAGAAGAATCACTTTTCATAATAAGCCACTCGTGTGCAGCTTTGCTTTCTCTAGGATCCTAGACTAAGTTATCCAGGAAGCAATGAATTGAGTCTCACCAGCAGTTCACAAAGTTGGACACAAGTTTCCAGCACGTTCCTTTTTTGTACAATTTCAAAGTAATTTTTCAAAATAGAGCTTCATTTATAAGTATCTTTAAGGTAATTTCTGAAGTTTTTCCCTCATCCTTTCTATAATCCTAATTAAATTATTTATGAAAAGGAGAACAAACTATACTGCTATGAAGCAAGAAAATTGAGTGTTGTGAAGAGAGAAAATACATTTACTAGATGATACAGATGAGATCTTTTAATTTAGACTAAAGAAAATAAGAGCAATTGGGAATTTAAAAGAAAAGGCACAGGCTTTTTGGTTACTCCAGAGTCTGATTCCTGTCTACTAGGAGAGGCTGGTGAGTAAGGATAATAGAAGTTCACTAGAAGGTTCTATCGCATTTGCCAAAGCTCAACTCTACAGGATGAGTGCTCTATGATCCAATGTACTGGAAAGGAATTTGAAAAGCCCCCTTACAATGCAGAAGTTATTTTTTCTTAGTTAAATACCCTAAGCATGCTAATAAATATCAACTGCATGCATCTCCTGACAAAAGCACTCTTGTCACCCTGTGTCTCTAGCATATGGCTCCCCAGGAGTAGAAACAAAGGCAGATGGACAAAGAGACAGTTGAGAATGGGTCAAATGGATGCACAAAGGCAGGGTACCAGAAATATTATGGATTACCAACTGCTGAATCTTATAAAAGAAAGTTTGAAAAACTCCTATCTCTTCTTTCTTACAATTGAATGGCTACTTGGGTTCTCTTGGTCATGAGGATCTAATCAAACCACTGAAATGGGCCCAGCAACTTAGTCTTGAGGGTAGGAGCAATGTATTAGCCATCTGGGCATAAAAATAACATGGTATACTTGGTTCAGGGTTTTCCATCCCAAATGGTGTACCCTCATGCCAGGGTTGTCCTTCCCAAATCCTAACATCCAAATGACCCAACTCATACTGGGAAGCGCTGTCTTGAGTTGAGCCCTTTCAGATTGTTGATCATCACTACCCAGCTTGGAAAAGAGTTCCCAGTGGAGTTCAAGATTAGTTTCCTCTCATGGGCAGGAAACTAAACATACAGTCAATTTCAGTCTAAAGGACTAAAATCTCAAGGAGACTTTTAGAGTGAGGTATTTTACAGACTCTATAAACTTTGTGTCTTAATCCTCTCAGTAAATGTTTTCTCCATCTTTTTTCAGAACATTTGCCTGGAACAGGGTCAATAGCTGTGGATTTACTTCTCACAAAACAATTATATACATTAAGTACAAATTGTGTCTTGGCAATAAAGGTTTATCTAATTAGCCCTTTGCTACTTACTCAAATTTTAGGATTAAAAAAAGAAAGAAACCTAAGTCAATCCATGTGTCTCCCTACTAATCTAAGAAAAATGGAATTGCTTCAAAAGATGACACACAGCTATATCCCAAATATATGTATCCACTGTTTTTGCCAAACTTGTACTCAAACTGTACTGTGCTATAAGGTTCTCAAAAGAATAGTGATAATATTCCTCTTTAATATGAATTTTCATAACTGGTCTGGTAATCAGAAAATAAGAAACCATTCTTAATGTATTTGCATTTTACACCCCGGCCATTTCTACTAGGCCAGTATGGTTGGATGGTAATAAAAAATGTGTATAATTTTCTAAGTTCTTCCAAATCAAAGATAGTGATATAAATTTATACATTCATAGTTTTCAATTCTCAAAGTGTGTTCTACCTATGAACTCTGTTTTTCTTAAAATTGAAGATATTTTTCAAAATTATTATCAATATAGAAAAACTAATTTCTTAAATCAGTCTTTGATTTCAATACTCAGAATCTGATGTTTTAACAAATGAAGAGTAAATATAAACAAGCTCTTGAATGTGCTCTCCCCTTATTCAAGAAAAGGTTTAAAAAAAAAAACAAAAACCTCAGTAGAAGACATCTGACAACTAAGAGTTACTGCACACCTCCATGGACAAAGCAATGGACCAAGATAGATAGAACAAAAACAAGTCAGGATTTTGTAGTTGAGTAACCAAGAAAAACAAGACAAGTCAGATATGATGAAGTGTGATGACTATTATGTACTATAAATTGCCTTTTAATGCTATGTGTCTCTAAAAGTGCTTAGGCACAAAATGCCAAGCACCAATGACCAAATAGTGTGCTTCATACTAGTACCTGGAGAATATCCAGAAACAAGTATCTCAGTAGCATTCAAGCCACATCAGCCTCATGGGAAAATCAGACCACACACTTCCTTGGGGCTGATACAAGTATCCTGGAGTAAGAAGAGCCACCACCCTACCAGGACAGGGACCCACTCTACTTAGAATCGCAGTGGTAGATCAACTGATACTCCATACCTTGATACAAGGAGGAGATAATTGAGCAGCATAATTGTTCTGAAAAACTGAAATAAGATAGCATGCAGGTGAGATGATGAAGGAAATGTAACCAGCCACGGACTAAAATGATTTTCAGTAGTTTCACAGAAGGCAGACTTTGGAAAATAGCATCAAAGCATCTGGACCGTTCAAGCCTCTTTTAAGTACCTACGATATGCAGATGTTTTCTAAGAGATAAGGCTATCCCACTGCCATTTGCTCATATACGTGCACACGCCTACAATTTTTCCTGTGTTAGCTGACTTTACAGTACAGTTTACATCCATTTCTATTGTTTTCTGTTATCTTACAATTTTCCTAGCTTAATAATCTCTTTAATCTCAGTTTTAACCATTTTTGAGAGCTTGGGAACACAAACTAACACTAACAAGAAAGTGTCTAGTCCCTCAAGCATATCAGACAAACAACACCCCCTTAAAGTTAGATTTTAAGACTCATTCCTATAGTATGTGAGGGAAAAAGAGAAATTTAAATAAGCATGTAATAGCAAAGATTTTACTGGAAAAATCCAAATTGTCGGTACATAGCTGTTTTAAAAATAAAGACAAGTCTTCTCTAGCCTCATTTGTCCTGTGACTATTGAGGGTTCCCTGCATGACCTCTTGCTGACATTCAAGTGACCTCAAGAAGCTCAGTGAGCATCCCTTCAAGACCTGGTG
>RJWT010045374.1:0-11632 GCA_004365215.1 Cuniculus paca
TATGTGCTATCTTGAACATCTTCCCTGTCATTAGGAGCTCTGCATTACACTGTTACCTTATACTGCGTGTATAATTTATTTTGCGTTTATGTGTTCCCCACTTTTTTATGGAAGTCACTTGGGGGTGGAAACAGCTTTTACTGTCAGTGCCCCAAGGACATCTCTCTTAGGAATGGTATCTGAAGGCGTGTTTAAATAATGAGAACTGAGGGTCAATATTAAAATAATTAGAAACCAAATTAGTTGTCATGTTTTCTTGGTGGCTGATTCTAAGTGACTGCTGGAAATACCAGGCAAGAGGCTATAAAATGCCTCTTAGAAATGATGTGTGACAAGGTACATTGAGTGACCACTGAGCTTGTATTTATATTTTTGAGGATGTTTATTCATTTGCATTTTGTTTAATGTCTCCATTCTCTTTGTCAGGGCTTTCTGGGAAGCTGTATTTGTTTTAAAATGAAACAGAGAGAATTTTTTTTTCTTTTGGTACCATGGATCGAACTCGTGACCTTGTGGTTGCCAGGCAGGCACTTATGCCACTGAGCTATATCACCAGCCAGGAGAATATGTTTTGTTCAGATACATTTTGAGAGTTTTGGAGTTTCCTGGGGATGTACAGGTGAGATTTGTATTTTTAGCAATACCGTACTGGATTTCAAGGATGGGTTTGAAGAGGATGAGATTGTGCACCTGCTTTGAAAGGGCCTCAGGTGCTGAGTTCAAAGTAAAGAACAGATGGGGAATTTGAAAGCTGTGACAACAGAGAGTGAAGTGTCTAAGTGGCAGACAGTATCTGGACCAGCTCTACTAAGAGCCAGGATGTCAGGCTAGTGTAGTAGGCAGACCTTGCCTTAATACCTGCATGTTTTGGCTCTGTGAGCATTTTGGTACCTTCCAGCTTGCCCCTGGGAAACAAATGATCCCCTGTGTAAATCAGCCTTGAAGGCAAGTTCCTCCTCCTGTATCCCAGGGTACAGATGACTTTTTAAGAAGTAGAGGTGAAAAAAATCATTTCTTGCAATAACAATGGAACAAACCCAGCTCAGTCACTGACTGTTTCTCTCAGGCCTTGGATGGTAGCTCAAAATGTTCAAGTCTGATGTTGCTTCTTTTGGTCTGAGTTATCCAGGGTCAGACAACAAGTAACTTAAGTTTCTAGATTATTTCTGAGTGGAAACAATGTTCTCTGGCTTTATCTCTGCTGTTTCCTTTCCCTGTCTGCTCACTGCTTCCCATGAGTCCATTTTTTAAAAAACTACAGAGTACATTTTTACATTTACTTCTTTTGCTCTGTTTCCTGACTTTCTTGTGTGTGTGTGCAAACTTTTTATTAAACTATAACACACATACAGAAAAAGTGCATAGATCATCAGGGTGTACCTCACTGAATTTTCATTAGAGGGACATCTGCTGAAATACATTTTTGGCACTATGGAAGTCCCTTCCTGGTGTCTTCCCAGCCACTGCCTCCTCTTTGGTTGAGAGCCCTTTTGGGGAAGTCTCATGGTGTCCCAGCCTCACTTTGATCCTGTGTTCACACACTGTTCCCAGTGGCCTGGAGCCGGACCTGGCTGTGTGCTGTGGACCTGGAAGCATGAGGGAGGCTCTGGCCATCTGTACACGGATAGTGCACATTAAGAGGGTGGAGTGGGGACTGAGAGGCCTTTGTGGCTGAGCCACCTGGAGAAACTCAGAACCCACCCCCTCCCCGGAAAGATGTACTGTATCCATGCAATAAAAAAGCCTTTGAAATAAATTGTTCATGTTCTACTTCTCTTTATTCCTTGGGAGGAAAAACAACCCTTCTAACTTGAAATATGTTAGATTCTAAGATTTTGGGTGGTGGTAGGTCCTCTCCTCATTTCTTAGGATGATTTGGAGGCTGAGTATGATTGAACTCAGGGCCGTGTATTAAGGTAAGTACTCTACCACTGAGCTATAGGCCACCTCTGAACAAATCTTCTTGTTTCCAGAGAACACTTTCCTCTTCCTATTCTTCCCTGCTCTGCTCCTTTCCTCCCTCACAACTCATAGGAGAGATTAAATTAATAATACTTTGTATTAGGTAGTAATAACTTAATAAGTTTGTATGAATATGTTATATTAAGTTATTAATACTTTGCAGAAAGTCCCTTGTGTTGTTTTTTAATGTAGAGAGCAGATTGCCATGAGTATATAATGATAATCAGGCTAAGCATAGTGTTTTCTTTCTGTAATTTATGTTCAGAGACCCTTTTAATGGTTTTCCCACATGGACCCTGCCTTTGACATTTTGCTCTCTGACCTCCCACAATGCCTTAATTTTAGATTAGTATGAAATACAGTATTTGAATCTTTTAGGAATTCTCCGAGGTCACTCTCAAACACTTTATGACATACTAGATGTTAAATGTAGTAAGTCCTACCTGATGTGTGTCAATGTGCAGCTGGTTGTTAGCATCATAATTGACATCTGCCTCTTCAGCCCAGAAGTGTGATGGAACATGGTGAACCTTCCAAACCACAGGCTTTGCTGAGTCCCTAAGCTAACATGCATTTACCCATGAATTAGACAATAAGTGATTCAAATTTGTAAGCCATTTTCAGAGCTTAAAATAAAAAAAATTAATTACATTTAACCTTTCCTATTTGTGGGTTCTGTAACTATGGATTAAAAACATTTTAAAAACTGTAGCTGTACTGAGTATGAGCAGACATTTTCCTTAAACATGTTATATAGTATAACAAGCATTTGTTTAGCATTTATATTATAGTAAGCATTGTAAATATTCTAGAGACAATTTAAGGTATATGGGCACGTATGTGTAGGTTATGTGCAAACACATCACCATTTTATATAAGGGATTTGGGCATCTGCACATTTTGGTGTCTGAGGGGCATCCTGGAACCCATTCCCTGTGTATACGAAGGGATGACATAAATAGCAGTAAGAGGTGACTATCTGCCTAGTGGTATTTTTTTAGTTCGTGACCACGTATTTCCATCTCTCGAGAAGCATGCTGTTAGCACAAAATAACACCAAGTGGGGAGGGATAAAGGTGGATTAGAGTAGGACTAGCAATAGATCAATTTCTGTTGTTTAATGTTTCAGACAACAGGTAGAGTGTGAGTAAGAGCAGCTTTCCAGTCATTCTGAGTATGTCTTTTGTTTTGGGTAGAGTGACTTGTCAAGGGCCCTAGTGGCATTTGAAGGGATAAAGAGCAGAGCTTTGAAGGCAGTGATCTTATCATAGAATGATGTCAGGGAGAGCCAGGTTTGGGGTGCCCCCTTACTCCCTGTGGCCTCAGGCATTGCATTCCATCCCAGGTGGTTACTTTAAAGTCCTGAGACCAGTGGGGAGGGCTGTAAGTACAATTAAGCTACCAGAGACTTGCTTCAGAGGGTGGATTTTGATGGCTTCTCTGGCAAGAATTAGGGGCCTTAGAATACAAAATGCTTTATAGTGAGATGGGCCTCACAAACTGGATTCTGGTCCTTTTGCAGCACATATACCAGTTCTGGAACTCAGGCAAAGCCCTCTTGGATACTCTGTGCCCATACAGAAAATGAGAGTCCTAAGAACAGCTCCTCTGCCTATCTTGTGGGGCGGCAGAAGTCAGTGGCAGAGTATAGGAATGCTGAATGTTAGAGTCCATGGAAACTGTGTCTCTGGAGGAAACCAAGACATGAAAATCTCTGGTTATTTTAAGATTCAATATTTTAAGAGAATGCATCCACTGGCCAGAAAGAAGTGAACTGAATCTAGAAGCAAATGGGACGTGTTCAGGACAGGCAGGCGGGGCTGGGCAGAACATGTGCTGTTCAAGGGAGCAAGTGGGCACCATGTTAGTGCTGAGGTTTGTGAGCGTGTGGAGACACCCACATGGAACTGGGACAGGAGTCGCATCCGAGCAGGAGGCAGGGGCGCGTTCTGTGGCATGATGGATGAGCCAGGTGTGAATCATGGCTACTGGTGCCCGGTGCATGGCCTGGTGCGAACTGCCCTGCTGCAGAGATCTCCTTGCAGGTTTGACCCCAGTCCTGGTGGTTAGGAGCTGTGTGCTATGAGGCTGCTCTACAGAGCTGGCGAAGGGATCACTCCTGACCCAGATGGCCTCTTCATCTCCTCACATACACTACCATAAGCTCTCACCCACCCTTGGGACCCTCTGCCTTGGACCTTCCTGGTGGTCACCACCCTCACTGTGTTAGCCCTTCTCTGACTTGCCTGTCAAACCCAGCCACTCCTTGGGACCAGAGGACTTTCTGGTGAGATGGAAATATTCTATGTCTTACTAGGGTTTTTGTGACAAGAGCATGGACATTTGTCACTATGTGTTAATTGGTGTGTTTGAGATTTGTGCATTTTGCTATATATCAGTTTGCTTCAGTAAAAGAATCATCAATAAAGCATTTACTTCTAGTGAAGGAAATGCACACGGACATATCTTTGCAGGTAAAAACAGTTCTGTATGAGCAGTTCCTGTCTTTCCTCCCCTCCTCATGCCCAGCCTTTCCTTCGAGCCTGTTAGTTGCATTTCTGGCATGCATCTTCAAGCCTCCCTTCTCACTTCTGCTGCTCTACCTGTTCAGGCCAGGAGCATCTGACCTGAGGGTGTGGTATGAAGGTGTGGCTGGGCAGGAAAGATGGCAGCTTCTTGTTCCCTCAGCTCCTGTCTCCTGTAGAACCGCCCACACTGTGATCTTGAGGCTGACTTTCCTGCTTTCACTCCTCTGTTCCTTTTAGGCCTGTGCCCACCGCTGGAAGAACATTTACTATGAAACAGATCATATCTTGCCTCACGGCTTCTGTTACATCATCCCATCCAACCTTCAGGCAAAAGGCAGGACGCTCATCCCTTGCTATGAAGGTGAGTGTGAATTAATTATCCTGTGTCTTCCTGTTCACCTCTTGCCTCAAAACCCCCCATACTCTGAATGTCCTTCCACCTGAACATTTTTGCCAGCTCCCCACATGTTGCTGAGAGGCAGCACTACTTGCCTCTAGATGGGCTGTGGCACCCAAGGCCCTGCCCAGGTAAGAGGCAGATACGGAGAGGGCAGTAGTTTCACATCTAGCCTAGCCTTGCCTCATTTCTGTTCAGAGCTTATAGCGTTTACCAAGTTTTACAAAGCTTCGGTGACTAAAATTCACCAAGCTTCCACCCAGAAATTGAACATTCTTTGGTTTTGTGGCACTTCCAGATGCTGTGGGGCCCTGGAAAACTTACTTTCTCTCTCTGGATTAAAGTTTCCTCACCCAAAAGGTTGAGGATTGTCCCAGATGATCTCTTCAGCCCTGTTCATCTGGTTGTTAGGCTCCCACAGAGCTCCTGGCTGCACTGTGGACAGATGTTCTAAGGCAGGGGGAGGAGAAGACCCAGGATTCCTAAAGCAGCCGTGTGACAGAAATGTAGCTCCCCCACACATGAAGTCATCCTATGACATCTGAGCTCTGACTTCCCTTCCCATGTGGTCCTAGAACTTGGACAGATGTCTTAGAGCTCCAACAATGCAATTTTAAGAGCTCCTCACTGAGGAGTACTTGGAATCTTATAAGGAAAATGTTTCTTCTCAGGCACGCTGCTTAGAAATTCAAATGGAGGGCTATGGATTTAGTTTAGTAGCACAAGCGCCTTCCTGGCAAGTGCAAGGTCCTGAGTTTGGTTCCTAGTATCCCCTCCCTGCAAAATGCAAATGAATAAAATGAATAGGCACTGGGGACAGTCAAGTTGATTACTGTTTGGTGCTCAGTTAAGGTTGAACTCTGGGATTCAGAGAATGTGCTCCTTTTCAGTTTGATAGCTTCTACTCTCAGGTTTTCTTGGCGTAGTGCTGGTGAGCTGGAACTTGCTCCCTCTGTATATGCTGGAGATTTTATTTTTTAATCCCCCAAAATTTATTTGTTTGGACAGAAGACTCACTGGCCTGAGTCCACGTTGTCTTTGGGCTTCCCTGGCTTTCCAGGTTTCATATTTTGTGGTTATCAAAGAGGGCTCTAGGAAATGTGGTCTGGGTACTGCATTGTTTCCTGCCTTGTGGAGGTCCCTCCCTGGCTCTCTGGGAACTCAAGTGGCCCAAGCCGGGCGGCCCCCAAGAAGAACTTCCCTGCAGAAGGCACAATCCCTCTCTTGTGAGGGTAAGCCTTTTACAGTATTTTTGTCCTTTTCTGACTCACTAGACCATGCAGGGAAATTGAATTCCAGCCTTGTTTATTTCTGTATTTTCCTAGTCAGAAGAAAAATTTCATCTTAAAATAGTGTAATCATTCAGGGGAAGGGTAGTTAGAGATACACAGATAACATGTCAAAACTGTTCTGACTCTCCAGCTGGTTCTTCCTTTTTCCCCAGGAAAAAAGGGCAAGGCCCCTGGGACAACTTGTTGGGAGCTCATCAGACTGGGGAAAGTGAGGAATCAACAGGTACAATGGAGGCAGGGGTTACCGAAGCCAAACTTGTTAGGCAGTTATGACCACCACTTTCATCTGTCAAAGAAATGATGGGTTGTGAAATGGGGACCTGTGGCTATCCCTGCTGGCTCCCTCTGCATACCATGTAAGGACCAGAAACACAAAGTCCAGTCCTTTGAAGAGGTATCTGGGATCAAATGTCAGCGTCCATGTCTCCGTACCCTCCACGGGTCACACTTCTAACTTTTGTAAAGCAGTTGTAGGGATTAGCATTAGGTAGGTGTTGGTCTGGGGACTTTATACATCCTTTTACTTAATCATCACAAAACTTATAGGAAAGTTTTTTTTTTTAACTTGGATTTGATTATAAGTAGTTGATTTTAGAAGTTATTTCAGAAGACACCCATGGGAATGTGGGGCAGTGAGAAAGAGAAGGGAAAACAGCCCATGAAGGATGTGCTATCTTGAAAGTTATTGCCATGGGCAACTGGGACACAGCTGGGGGGATGCTAGGAGCCTGCACTGAGCACACACCTCAAATTTACCTGCTGGAGTCTTCATCTACTTGGTGTTCCATTGAGCTGTGTGTGTGTGGGCTGGGAAAGCCCTCAGGCACAGATGCAAGTGGTTGCAGTTGGCCCTCAGACCATGTCATAGTTATGGGAAAGGCCAAGGGGAGGGACTAGGGTACCCAAAAGCCAGCTTCTGTGTCCTGTAACATTGTCCTGTTACAGGTGAGGAACCCAAGATTCAGAACCTAAGTCAGATGCCCTCAGTCACTCAGATAGTAAGTGGTAGAGCTGACCTTTGCATTTTGTATCTGTCTGACTCAGCAAACCATTTATATTCCCATGGTTGGTAGTAATTTCTGTTGGTTTGGTGTTTCCAATTAAAGTGAGAATTAAATGAGACCTTGTGAACAAACCTCACAAAACAAGAAAGAATGATGTTGGAACTGTCTTAAAGGCAGAATCACAAGGTGAGGAGAGTGTGGCATTTTGTATGTCACTACTCTCCAGTCAGGCTGTCTTCCTTTCCTCTGCACTGGTGGCTCTGATGTGATGTTTGGCAGGAACATGGAAGTCTGTGAGCTAAGGTGATCAGCAGTGAGGTGGGGTGGCAGGTCCTGCTCAGGTCTGCTCCATGTGCCCTTCATTCACATTAGAGTGTGTGAGCTTGGAGCTGGGCCTTGTGGGCAACATGCGTCCACCCACTCTGCTCAGTGCTTCTGAGCCTGCAGCATGTTCCATGGAACTTGCTGGTCTCCAGGGTGAAACGTGGAGCAAATCTGAGCTGAATTCTAGCCAGAGCCCACCTCAGTTAGCTAAACCCCACCTCATGTGCAGTTGCACAAGTGAGAAATTCACCTTTCTATTGTTTGCTATGGAGATTTCAGACTTCTTATGCAATAATAGCTGACTGATACAGAGCTCACTGTGGCCACCTAGATTCGCTATGGGATATGGCTATGGGATGGGCCCAGGCCTTTCTGCTTTGATTGTTCCTTTAGTTCATGATGGCCACATGGAATCATAAAAGAAATTAACAACATGGTTTTGCCCACACACAATCTTTCCTCCCCTGGTCACACGTATTTGCTTATCCTAACTTGTTTCTTGATGAATGAGGAGTGGGGGCTGGTGTGGCAAGTACTGGGGTACAAGAGCAGCCCCTTGGGAAACTAAGGGACTAAATAGAAAGTCTCTGTGTTCTTGGTTCTGTGTCAAGAGATGGGTCATGAATGCTCAAATTTCTCTGGATGCTTGTACTGGCTGAGGTCGAGAAAGGTGTGTGAGAGGGCTCTTGCCTATAGTCTTGGCTTTAGAGATCTCCACTTTGTGGTCTAAGCTAAACTGACTTTGGCTCTTAAAGCAGCCATTATTTAATCTTAATTTGGAAAATCTCAGTGACTCAAGCTCCCTGTTGCAGGTGAGGATCACATTATAGTTAAACACAGTGGAGGCATTTTAGTTTGACAAGATCTTTCAGATGTCATCTAGGCCAGCCTCTTGTCTGTATTAAGATCTAAAGAGGTGATAGTCTTGCCCAGCCAAGCCTGAGTTTTTCTTCTTCTTTGGTTATTTACATACTACATAGTGGGGTGGCAGATAACTGGTTAACTGAAATGCTAAGAGGTCAGATCCTGGTTTACCCACTTCTTATTAACAGTGAAATCTCAGCTAAATTGTTTGACTTCTTTGTGCCTAACCTACCCAATAGGGCTATGAAGATGATTGACTTTACACTTGTGAGTTCTTAAAAAGTGTCTGGCATATGTCTGCTAAGCATAATGTATGCTCATGTACTATGTTATATTCTAATTACTATATGGCAAGCAAATGTTTGTTTATTATTATAGGGTGACTGGCTTGTGTCCTAAGAATAGAGTCTACTTAATTTTATTAAGTCTCTAGTAAGCACCAGATAGACAAAATCCAAATGACACAATCCCAGCTATAAAGATGGGAAAACAAGGACTGCACTGTTTGAAAGTGGCAATGCACATGGGAAAAGAATTCCTGCCTGTGGTGTGTGCTGGATATCTCTCCCCAAGGGCTTGAACTGAATCTGAGTGCAGGGTAGTGGTTAAGGCAGAATTATTTCATTTTACAGTTGGAAAAACTGAAACCCACTGTGGCCTCAAGAAGCCACAGAATGAAAAGATGGTGGAAACCCACTGTGGGTCACAGCGGGCACTGGGGAGGAGGGGACTGCTGGCTTTGGGTGTGCTCCCATGTGGTGGTGCAAAGACCATGAAGGCTAGTGGGCTCTGTGAAAGCTGGGTCTTCCACCCCCACCCGCTTCTGTGGCTCAGGCTGGTTGCTCCACACTGCAGTGGGAAAGGATAGCACCATGCCTCCATCACATCTACCTCTATGGGCTCCTGTGAGGTGCTCATGAGAAAACTCAGGTGAAATGCTCAGGAAGGTCATTGGTTGTTCTATAACTGGGACTTCTCTGTGGACCTCATGGTGGCCAACCATGCTCTCTTCAGAAGGCTAGAATGTTGGTTGAGTTGAAGAAACTCTCTAAGAATGTGGACACCTTTCCAAAATTTCTAAAGCTTTTGAATTTTTTTTTCAGTACTGATGATTAAACCCAGGGCCCTTATACATGCCAGCAAGTGCTCTACCACTGAACCACATTCCCAGCCCCAGGCTTTTTAATTCTTAAAATATTGACTTTGGTTTGGCACAAAGACTTTTTTCTCATGGCTTCTCAGGTGCTTCCTGTTTCTAGTTGCATGGGAGAGGCTACCACAATATCCTGTTGGAACCAGGAAATGTAGAGGGAATGGGAAATAAAATGGGTTTAGGACATAAATTAAACTCATGGCACACACCTACCCTTCAGTAAAATAGTTTGGGTTACGTTGTCTCATATGAGAGCATTGCTCCCATATGTTGTTTGGGTCGATCAGAATGTGTGAGATGATGGCAGTTCAGTGAACAACTTGGGGGAAAACTATCTGTGAATTAAAGTGGGCACTGTTATTAGCCAACCCATGTTATTTTAGGGCTCCCAAAGTTTAAGTCAGTGCATGTGATAAAACCAAGCACAGACTTTCCTTTCATCCTTGCCTTTGAGTTGACTGAGGCAAGAAGCCAGAGCTTGGCAGATGTGAGTCTGTAAACAACTCATCTTTTTATTGTGACAGAAAGATTTCATGAGTATGGAATAACTTGAGAGCAGCTTGGCTAAATTAACCAGAAGTGTTCTAAATGAAATTCTGATAAAGAAATGCAATTAGAGGCAATTATGGTCCCACTGTATGTTAGACTTTCAGGATCTGGTTTTATCACTCATCCTTTATGATTGAACCTGTATGTGCCTACTTTCTGATTTGGTGGCATTGGGAAATCTCCATAAGCCTCAGTGTTCTCATCCATAAAATTGAGAGATTAATATCTCTTTAAGTATTTGAGGTATGTAAAGTGCCTAGCACAGTACTTGGCTCTGAGTATATGCTCAATAAATGTAAATTTTCAAGTTATATTTTTCACATATTCCCAGAAGGTGCCTAACAAATAGATCCTACTTTAGTGAATAGAAAGTGAAGGATAGAAATCTGGGTTCACACAATTTAGTAAGGGCTTTTGAAAAGATTATAATTTAGAAAGTACCTTTGAAGATCGCATGGGTACAATTTGTTTAGTTCCCCCTTTTTTGTCTGTGTTCTAAAGTTTAACTCATACCATGTTTAAATGTTCTTAAATTTGGTATTGCTTAGGGTCTGAATTTATCAAAATTCACTATGCCTTAAAAATAACCCCCATTACTTGAGACAGTACTCATAAGTGAAATAAATCCAACTCGCATGTATAAATATCACATTGTCTCCCTAGTGTAAAAAAAAATGGAAAGAGTAAATAAGATCCAAAATGTACAATAGATATTGTGAAAATGAAAGGGAAAGAAAGTGATCAAAAGGAAAGATCAGCTGGAATAGGGGAAAGGAGAAAAGAAAGATGGGAAAAGATTATATATACGCATATGTATGCATATATATGTATATATGTACATATATACAAGATAGTTAACTGTACTACTAATCTGTTCATCAAAAAGAACAATTTGTTTTCATTGTTTGATCATTTTTTTCATGCCTAAACCTTGTAATCTGAACAACTGCTTTTAACAATATTCAGTGTATTAACTAGTGTTGATTTCCTAATTTTTTTTAAAATTCAGTATTGTTTTTATCCTTTTTTTGTTTTTGAAATTAAAAAAATCACCCCCATTGATTCCAGATATTTCCAATAATTCCTTCTTTATTATTAGAGAATGGTTGGCATTCTACCCCTAATGTAGCTCTGCATTTTTTAAGACTGTGATCATTTTTTTTTCTATTTTGAAAAGAATACAACCAAACAAAACAAAACAGAGTAAAGTCAATCAAAACAAAGCAATGAACATGGAACATGTCTTTGAAACAGGGTTAAAAAAAAAAAAGCAGTCGATAAGGCTACCATAATGACTCTTGTTATCTGCAGTATACCTGCCCATACCATCAGGGATAAGTAAAATCAAACAAAATACAACAAACTAAAACAGTAGAAACAAAACAAAACATAATAAAAAAAACAAACAAAGCAGAACAATGTAAGCAATATAGAATTTCAAGATATTAGCAAAACAACATTGGCTACCATAAGAGTTGTTATCTTCAGAATAGTTGCCTACACCTTCAGACATATTACAATCAAACCACACAGAATAGAGTAAAATCAATCAAAACAAA
>RJWT010045375.1:0-11644 GCA_004365215.1 Cuniculus paca
TTCTTTCTTTCTTTCTCTTTCTCTCTCTCTTTCCTTCTTTCTTTTCTTTCATCGCTTCTTTCTTTCTTTTGAGCGTTTCTTCCTATGGTGCCCAGTCTTGCCTTAAACTTCTATGTTCTCGTGATTCTCCTGCCTCAGTTTCCCAAGCAGCTGGGAATACAGTGCTGGACTCTACATTTTTATATGAAATTCAACAGATTCCACTAATAGGCCATAATTAGCCACAGTTTCAAGCAGGTAAGTCTGTCATGTTTACTAAAGGCACAATTGAATACTGGTAAGGAATAAGAGAAAGAGCTTTATCTCTCTCCCATAATCCAGGATGAGAACCTCCAATCCAGTGCTCTAGTTTCCTACCAGTTTGGTGGTTCCAAACCTAACCGATCATCTGGATGATTACTTGACTCCCCACACCGCTATGCACATCATCAGCCCCTCTCAGGGGGGACTTAGGGTGCTCTTCAGGTGATCTGGGATACTGATGAGCTCCCTTTGTTATCACATCTCTTAGTGTAGTCAGTTTTGAGCGTGATCACAAAGAACTGGTTTCTGACTCTGGTTAAAATACTATAGACGGCAGAGAGATTTAAAAGTGTTTAAAGCCGAGTATGCGGTCCGCTGTCTCAACAACGACACTAAGCCCTGTCCTTAGGTCTCATGCTGAGGAGACAGTGGCAGTGGCAGTCGATATCCTAGCAGTCTGTAAACCCCAGAAAATCAGCCTGGATGACCTCAAATTGTTAGCTTTTATGTCTTTTTGGTCCGATTGAAAATACCATCCATTAACTTCTTAGCTCTTTGCCGCTCTCAGGTCCAATCAGCCTTTTTCTGTATTTGCACATCTCATTTTCAGACCAACCACACAATTTCCATTTACACCTTCGAAGCCAGCTCGCAGCTTTTTGGTTCCAGACTCTCAGGCCTTCTTAAATCTTCAATTATTGAGTGAACTCATAATCTCGCAACTCAAATTTTTATCAAGTGAGCTTTTGCTGGTCCAGATACATGCTGCACTGCTCACTGGGTGCTAGTGCTGGGTACTCATTCGTGAGTGGGTTTCGTGCCCTGGGGTGTTGAGTGTGAACAGTGCCTGCCTCAAGGGAAACAAAGAGCTGGGAACTGGCTCATGAGGGACACGAAAGCCAGTAGCAGCCTCCCGAGGCAGAGGATCCTGTTTCACAGGGCAGTTCAGGCGACTGTGGCAGGAAAGAGCAGGACAGGCAGCCCAGGCTTGGGGCTTAGATGGAAAATTCCTGTCCCAAGGAAGGAAGGGCAAAGGGCACGAAAGGTTAAACACGTTGCGCAAAGTTGAGAGGAACTGAGAGGGAAACCTGAGCCCTCGTTGGCACTGCCATCGACAGTCATACGATACACTGACCACACAATCCCTGACCCCCAGCTCACACGGAAGAGACTTTAGTTTTGCAATCCATGAAAAGTTTTAGAGCTGCGCTCAAATGTAACACGAAAGATGCAGTAATAGGCGATGGCCACCAGATGGCACGCGAGGATTTCTTTCAGCCCAAAGTTAGGGCTTTGTCTACCTGGTTTAACCTGAGGCTGCGCGGGCCATCAAAATTTGGGACTGAGAGGCGCCCCCAGCTCCGTGCATATGAGGCTATTCAAAGACTCACAAGCAGAGTTTCTCACTAAAAAAAAAGCCTATTGTGGGGGACATAAGAAACCACTCGATAATCGCCTGTAAATACACCAGGTTGGAGAGCAGTCCCTTCCATGCTGGCTGGGGTGTGTGCGAGGTTCTCTCGCTCGGCCACCCTGCAGCTCCAGCCCAGACACAGACACTGGACACACAGGGGAACTGTTCTGTTTGTTCCTGGCAGAATCACTCACTGATCACTTACAGGAAACGTCTGGGTGGCCTTGCCGGGACCCACCTCTTTTCAGCAGGACTCGGCTTGAGGCTAGGTAGTTTGGGGCGTGGGGCTGAAGGGTCGTTTTTTGATTGTCACGAGGCTGCGTTTGAATGAGAGACCCCTCTGAAGACCTGAGGAACATCATGATCTCTCCCCCTCCCTCCTTGTGTGCTCCTATGCGTGTTCTTTCAGCAACTTCTGAAGTCTTTTGTCCAGGCACCCAGGCTATCGGGGCTTCTCTGAACCTTAAGCACCGAAATTCTTGTATTCACACCGCGAGATCAGCTATGTACATCAGCAGCTTCCTAGTTCGTAGTAAGACTAGCTGCCGGCTTATTTCCTGTGGAGAAGTAGCAGGGGTGGTTAATCCTACTAATCAGCTGAAGATATGGCCGGGGCGGGCTGTCCTGTGGGTCTGGGCTTCCCTGGGAGGACATCAGTTCTGTGCAGAGCTGCATTCTGAAGCTGTGCGACAGGGGACGCTAAAGAGCCACGCGTGTGTCCAGCCGGTACCTGCTGCCTGGGAATGAGCCTGGGCTGCAGGGGGAGGAGGAAGCGGGGCTTCTTGCCAAGGGGACTCCCACATCTCAGTCCCGAGTCTTTGTACCTCTTCGTCTGTACCAGGAAACCCCAGGGATTCTGTCTGCTTTTCTCTGCACTGTCCAGCTGCTGTGTACACCATGCCTTTGAGGCTTTCTATGTCCTGAAGCCACTGACCCAGAAGCGTCTTAGGACAAAAAGAACTGGCCACGGCCTTGGGATTAGGCCTTTCAGCCAGACTGTGGCTGCCAGTGATGAACTCTGAGACTCTGGGCCTCGTATAAAATGGCAATAACAATTCCTAAGGTTTTTTTTTTTTCTCACAGAGTTTCTTTAACTGATACACTGCAAGGGCCTGTTATGTGCTACTCACTGCCCTTCACACTGTGGGTAAAATGAATGAGACAGATGCAATTGCTTTGTCCCTAGGAAGCTGACAGTCCAGGGTAGTTTGAGAATCAAATCAGAAACACATCCTAACGCCTCCTGTTAATCACAAAGCCGACCCACCATCCTTCTGTTTTTGTCTGGATGCTTTTACAGCCGATTGTGGCAGGAAACATAGAGAGTTGCAAATATCACAGACGTGGGGAAAGTTATCTCCAAGCAGAGTTGAGGGACCTTTCTTCTGGACAAAGGGGAACTGTGATGGGACTGGCCCTGCCTGTCTTCTTTCCTCCTCGGCAGTCTTTGTCTTGGAGGATAAGCTTGTGGGGCTGGGACCTCCATTATTTAAACAAATTCAAATCTTCAAATCCATTATTCAGATCCTCACGCAGGTCTAGGCAGAAAGGTATAATCTTCCAGAGAATGTAGACAGAATGATGCTGGCTTCTGCGGAAGCCCAGGGGATGCTCTCTGAGCGTTGTATCCCTCCACAATTTCTCCCTGTGGCCCCTCTGCCCTCTCTGCATCTGGTTATGGGTCATCCAGCTTCATGCCCTCCCCAGATGGAGCCCCACACCTCTTTTCTTGTTTTGTTTGGCATTATTGACTAAGTAGGACATTGGAAAAGTGATCTTTGTTTAAACTTGAGGGAAATGAGCTAGGCGTGGTGGCGCATGCCTGTAATCCCAGCATTCTGGGAGACTGAGCAGGAGGATTAAAAATTCAAGCTCAGTTTGGCTAATTTATGACTTAGACAGACCCTATCTCAAAGCAAAAAATAAAAAGATCTGGGGATGTAGCTCAGTGTAAAGGCCCTGGCTTCAATCTCCAGTATTGCCAGAAAGAAAAAAATAAAGAGAAAAAATGAAAAGGACAAGCTGTATAAAATGAGACTTGTTTCTAGAAAAGGGAGTTTTAAGCAGAAGACTAATGAGGAGGTTTAATTTCCTCTGCCCAAAACTATCTATTTCCTAGCTGGCTTAGCATATTCTACACCAGTCTCTACCTGACTGTGCCATGTAACCAGGCCTCATCTTATTTCCTGGTCACTCAGGCTTGGGGTTAACTGACCCTAATCAGGGACCAACTCCAACTCACCGAGAACTAAGGCTTTGCTTTTTGCAAAGCCTTCTTGCTCACATCAAGTGTTTGAGATGTGTTGAGGTCACAGCCGATTTACAACCTTCTGCTATTCTTCTAGCAGTTCTGTGTCCCTCTTCTCTCTTTAATCTACCTTTGCTGAAGACTTGATTGCAGTAATTTTCATGCCTCTGTATCTGTGCCTCCTGCTTATCTCTCTCACATGGTCTTTGGGCTTGGCTGGGAGACATGCAGGGCAATGGAAAGGCAGCAAACTCGATGCAAGCAGAAGGCGTTTGGTTTCCTTCTTGGACCACTGACCTGGGAACATGCTTGGGCTGGGCTACTGGAGGGATGTGATGGATGTGTGGATGAGCACAACCAGGTGACTCATAGATTTACGAAAAATGGTTAGCTATAGTGTGACTTGTTACGCAGCAGCACCTAGCTGACGCTACTGTTGCTCACCTCATTATCCTGTCTTTCTTAGGCTGTGGTGATGGTAATTCATTGGTAATTAAATATAATTTATCTCCTAATCCCCAAGGTACATTTTTTCAATCCACCCTCCACTGTGCAAGACTAAGCTGACTTCTTATCTCTGAAGAGGCCAGAGAACCATTTTGTCCATTTCACAGATGATGAAGCTGAGGTCTAGAGAGGTCAAAGTGACTTGTGTGCAAAGACTAAGTAGGACTCCAGTCAGCCCCAAGACAGGAAAAAACCTAGATTCTGTGTTTGAGGCTCTTTCCCTGCACTGGAGATCTGCTACCTGCCGAGAGTCCCTCATTCTTGTCTCACATTCTAAAGTGTCTGTCCTGTGCCAAATTTCCTGACAGGAAATGCCTATCCACCCATAACTGAGGAACATTTCAAAGGTTCAAATACCTTTCCCCTGCTGTTAAGAGTGACTGGTGTGTGGTTGCCTAAGGGTCCCCCGGACTCGCCTCCTTCTGCTGCTTTCAAGGAAGCATGGACAGAAGAGCTTCCCAGTGACACTCGTAGGAAATGACACTTCTTCCATCACTCGGACCCCTCTTCCCTTTGCTGTGTTTGTAGAGAGCCCTGGTCCCTCTTGCTTGAGAGCCAGATGGATCCCTGCACCTGGGACTACCGTCCTTTACCTTTTTGATGATTCAATACATGACCTGTGAAGCCTGCTTGTTTGCCAGGCACTCACAGACCTTGGCAGATGCTCAAGGACCTTCCCTGACTATTAACTCTTAAGCAGGGATCCCACCTTCTTTGCTCCTTTAAGAAGGCAAATGGGAAGAGGATAAGTGTGACCTTGTTAAAGGAACAACCTTGACTGCATATAGATTTAGAGAGCAGTGAGTCATCTGAAAATGCTTCGGAGCACAGCTTGCCTCTGAACAGGGCCACAGACAAGCACACACCAGGTCACAAGGCAGAGCCCTGGCTTTCTCCTGGCGAGGCTGTAACCGAACTAATTCAGGGCCTGCTGGACACTGGCTGCAGCCGTACTCTGCTTGCATGCTTTCCCCCACAGTGTCCTGTGCTTCCTGAGCAAAGTGATTCCCCAAAAGAACCAAGTCAAAGTTGCATTCAATCTTATCGCTTCCTGTGACCCTACATTTCCTTAAGCACAGACTGCATATACAAAGGCAATTAACATGGGTAGTGGGGGTCTTGGAGACCTGAACTCCTATTCTCACTCTTGTCCCCTTTCCATCCTGACAAGTCCCCTCCTCTGGGCCAGGCTTTGTCTCTGGGAAAGTAGCTGTCTGCTGACACCATGGCTGAGTAGTAGGAGAAGGCCACCTGCCCCGAGGACCCAAGTAGGAAAGAGGGCTCCTCCATTCCCCCAAGTGCTTAGAAGCATGATACGGTGTCCCTAGGTCTTTCCCCAATGCCCGTCATGGACATCTTCTCCTGTCATTCTTATTCTCTCCAGGAGTCCTGGTCCATCATCTCTCTCCAGTCCATACCCAGCCTCTCCTCTGAGGTACCTTGTACTGGGGCTTTCAGATGAGATCTGCATACTGATGGTTTAGATTCACTCAGATGCATGGGGAGGTTTCTGATCTTAGTGATTCTGCTCTGTGAAAATTATTTAGAATACTCAGTTTTCTTGGACAGAGTAAAATAAATTTGAAAAAGTGGGGGGAGAATTAATGATTAGGGACTATGAGTATAAATCTTCCTCTCTTGTTTCTGAAACAATGGAAAAACAGACATGAAATGGAAATGGGAAAAGTTCAAGTACAAAACAATTTACCATGACCTTCATATGACTGTTCTGGACAATGCAGTGTCCCCAGGTCTTGTGGGGTACTCTGATCTCTCCCTCCACATCAGTCAGGGGACTTTATCTTTCTTGAGGCTCAGCCCCAAAACCCTGATGTGTTTTTTTCTTCTCTTTTTTACCACTTGCTTGTTTTTTCTCATGCCACAGATCCAACCAGTCAAGAAATCCTAATGGACTCTACTTTCAAAACATACCTGCAATCTAACTATTTCTCGCCTCCTTCTACCATGCCTGACACTGTCACCATCTCTAACCAGCATAATTGCCATGGTCTCTTAACCTTTCTCCCCTCTCTTCCCTTTGCATCATATATTCTGCTTTAGAGATCACAGCCAGGGTAGCCCTGTCAAATATAGGTAGTACGAAATAGTGCTCTTGTAAACCTTCACATTAAAATATTTAGAAACTATTTTGACTCTGTGCTGATCCTTTGGGTGCTCTGACAGAATGCCTAGGACCTGCCAGTCCTTTGCTCAATAGGTAGGGGCTTCATTCTCTTCTTTGCTGCTAACGACTGACAAATCCTAGAATGAGGTAATAGCAGAAATAGGCTGAATTTTCTCTGAGGTTATTAATTTTTATTTCTTGCTAGCTAAATTGGGCCCGTGGTTCTCCCAAGAAGCACAGAGAAGTGATTTTAGCTGAACCTTGCCATGGTAGGTCCAAGGGATCCATCCGAGCCTGGCCCACGAGAGCAGTTGGATGCCAACTGAAAGAACCCCTGCAAAGTCAACTGGAAACAAATGAGTCTTGGACAAGCTTCATTAACTGGCAAATATTCTCTGCCTTTCCCTCCTCACCCATTGTCTCTCCTTTGAGGGCTGCTTTGCCAGCCACATTCCTAGGTCTGTACGCTGCGAGTTCTAATATGAAGAGTGAGTGGCAATAATGATGGGTAATGAACATTAACCACTGATTTGGTGCCAGGTGATACTCTAAATATTTTCTTCATTCATTTGCTTGTACTTTCATTCAGCATGCTTGCACATGTGCGCGCGCACACACACACACACGTTGAGTACTTATTATGTACTTAAAGAAATAAACAGAAAAATTAGAGCTTACCTTCTGGCATGGGAAGACCAAAATATATAATTATAAATTATACTTATGTGTTAGGAGATGATGGGGCAGGCGAAAAGGAAGGGAATACTTGGGTGCAAAGGTTGTAATATTAAGAAGTTGGTCCAGGTAGAATTTGTGGAGTCAGGGACATTTGAGTACAGATGGAGGTGGCAAGAAAGCTACTGCTGTGGGTAACGGGGGCACAGTGTTTTGGACAGAGGGATATCCCAGTGCGAAGACTTTGGGGTGACAGCAGCCTCAATGCTCCAGGACCAGGAAAGGGTTCTTGGGCTGGAAAGAGGCAGGACAGGGACGGAGCAGATGAGGACAGAGGCACAGAGGCATGCAGAGGCCACGAGGAGTCTGTAAGGCTCAGCTTTCTTTCATATTGACTGAGTCCCCCCCCTTTCCAGGATGACTTCACCTTGACTGGTTATATTTGCAATGACTTTGTTTCCAAATAAGGTCGCATTCTGAGGTCCCGAGGATTAGGACTTTAATCTATGGGGTTTTAGAGCACACAACTCAAACCTTAATAGTTTTAGAGAGGAAATGGAAAATTCATCACTGGTAAAAGAAAATAGAATATTTGTTTGAAAATGCTGCCAGGTATATAGTTATATTTGTGAGTCCCTAAAAATGGTCTTTTGACTGCTTCAATTTTCTCAGAGATGTGAAAAGCAAGGCCATTAGCTGAAGGTGTGATGATGGCAGATTGAGAAGAGGGGAAGCTGTGAAATTGTTTTTAGCAGATGGGGCAGTGAGCAGACTAAGGAAATACAATATGGCAGCTAGGTAGCCTAAGGGCACACCTGCCTTCTTTGTCTTGCATTTTAAACAGAGCACTTCGTGTGACTGTAAATTTTTTCAAGCTCCTGTCTGAAGCATGGGGGTAGGAGAGTTGTGATTTGAAAGGTGTCTAGTTTTGTGGAGTGAGTACAGCACATGGAGAGAAGGAGAGGTGAAGAATACAAGGGTAAAAGAATGAAAATTGCAATGATAGACCCTGGAAATAAAATTAAGAAAGAAGAGAGCATGTTGCATAGAAATACTGTGGTGACTCCAATTTTGTAGATGAAGAAAGTCGTGTGCAGAGAAGTTAAATGCTTTTAGAAGTTCAGTCCATGGAAGAACCAGAATCCAAAACCAGGCAGCATGGCTCAGACCACGTGTTCTTAGCTCCCTATGAGAGACACAAGATCAGACATGTGGAGGACGGAGGGAGGAAGAACGGACATCAGATTAGAGCTACAAGATTGTCCTCTGCACTGACCTGCCATGAAACTATAGGCATCACATTCTTATTCTCTAATGTGGCATTGCACAACTCCAGTGATTTCTCTGTTTTTGGAGAAAGAGATCTTCTCTTTTAGCCTACCATCCTCCAACTCTCCCTTTCTTTTTTCCCTCAGAATTATACACTATTTCATTGACCACATGACCCCTTAAATTCATTTTCACACTGTGCCCACAGATACCTTCTGATGACATTTGTTATTATTTCTACCATCAAAATAAGATAATGAGGCTTTAAATACTGATGAACCCAGAGGTTGATTAATGGCAGACCTAGACTTCCTAAGAAAACCTTTTAATCCTATTCTTTTTCTGTCTCTTAAAATACTTTCTTTAAAAAATAGTGTTTTCTTGAATTCAAAATAGAATGATTGGAGCCGAGATGCATTTTTATCCTGGAGAATATCAGGAACGGAGTTGAACACTTTTCTGGCATTAGGTAGATTAAATTTTAGCAATAATAGCAGGGTTCAAGTCTGTGACCCCTGACAACACTTTTGCTCTTGACTCTAGATACATGAGGGCATAAGCGTCTATGTTAGTAGAAGAAAGGCTGATGCATATGGTTCAGTTATGAAGTATTCTATTTGTTTATGTAGGGTTTGGTATAAAAGATCAAGTTTTCTTGTTTGTTCTAGGGGCTGCCTTTATCAATAAAAACCCTTCTGAAACATGTGGTAAATATCCCTAATAAAGAATATTCATCCAAACATTCATTTATTCATTCAGCAAACTTTTATTAACCCCTTTCTAAGTGCTTGGAATTGTTTTAGGAGCTGGATCTTTGCCTTGAGGAAGTTTATAATCCATCAGATCAGATGGAGCTATATGCAAACAAATCCCTGTAAATGCTGCAGGAGAGAAATGTACTGATTGCTAAGAAGCACTGAGCCGGGTTCACCCAACTGCCTGGATATGGAAGGCAGACATCAAACTGTAAGTCTTTTTCTTTAATTTCTTAAAGTTTTATAGGAAGTTCAGGAGAATAATTGCATAGCCTTCATAGCTGTCTTCTCCAGAATGGTTTTAACACGACCTACACACCTGTAATGACAAAGCACACACCACACTAATACTTCAAGACAGTCAGAGGGCAGAATGATTTCCTCAGCTTGGAGGGGCCATGAAATCTAGGAGACAGACCCTGTGACCCATGATTATGGGCAACAAAGGGGCCATGGACAGGTAGAATTGAAGGTTCATCTGAGCTTATTATAGGAGACAGTCTACCCAGGTTTGTTGTCAATCTTGTGCTTCTCCAACCACCAGAAAACTCAAAGTCTTCCTGTTCCTGAAAGTCCGAGGGATGTTTGGATTGTTGATCTGCCATTGGATGGATTGTTGGTCTGCCACTTCTCTTTCCCCCAAAGCATGACCTTGTGGAGCTGACGTTGTTAATTGTCTCTGGTGGTGGACTTTTGAATATGTTCCTCGCTGTATCTTTACATTTTCTGTACTTTCCATAATTTTTCGAATGATATATTATAATTAACCTTAAAATATCAAAATTCTAATTTAAAAACCATGAAATTGAAGGGATTCAAGTAAATGGCTTCTAAGCCCATCCCAACTCAACATCTGATTTTAAAGAAAGAAGCGAGATACAAGAAGAAGGGACTGCAGGACGTGGTGACAGTGACACATTCTGTGAAGAATGCTTCTCAGAGTTGCTCTCTTTCACTCAGTGTTAAGTGTTGGGAAAAGGACTTTATACACTCGAAAATATAGTTACTTGAGTGTAACCTCATGCTACTTGTTTCCTTAAGTATCTGGCAATTCTTGGTAATATACCCAGATTTATAGTTTCTTCTGAGGCCATTTGAGTGTGTTTTTCCTTTATCAGAATCTAACTGGTCCTGTGGAATGAAATGAGATGTTTTGTAGGCAGTGAGCTGGACCTGAGGTCCCACTCCTAGATGGGGGACTTCTAGTTACCCCTGGATGTCATAGGTACTGCAGCCCTCGCACCAGGGGCACTGCCCTTGCTCCGGGTTCTGGCCCATGCAGGTCTCTGCTCAGCACGGTGAAGGGAGTTGGAGTTGAGGACTGAGAGCACTAGAAGTGGGCTGGGAGGCTACTTGGACTGAGGAAGCAGGTCGTCAAGGCTCATGGGGGAGGACGTTGGCCTTTCTTTGAATTTTGCAAGCACTGGGCTAAAAGGCAGATGGGAAATATATGAATCCAGTCATAACCCAAGCTCAGAAGGGCTTTTCAACATTGTTCCACCTTGCTTCATGTAATAAACTTGTGGGTTTGCCTCTTGAATTTTTAACTTTTTTTTCCCCTTCGCTTATGTTCGCCTCCTAGTGGGCAGTCTCCTTATAATTTGTTTTCGACAGGATAAAGCCCACAAGCCTTTGTGGACATGGATGCTGTTAACCATACTGTACTCATTTGCTTCATGAAACGTTACCCTCTCTCTGCCTTCCGGTTCAATCCAGTCTCTAACCATGTCCCCAAGGCTCTGCGCCTTTCCTGCTGAGAGAACATGTCACCCAATAGGTCTTAGATCATTAGTTCTGTGAAGTCTACCCGGACCCTACCTGGAGTTACTCTGTCCTGGTTCTGGGTTCCTTCACCATTGCTTTCCTCCTTTGAAGGCAGCAGGCATTGCTGTGGGTTACAATTACATTTCTTAGATGTTAGTTTATCTCGTAAGACCACAGGGAACTAGAAAGCGAAACGTTCTCTGTATTCACCTATGATTAACCCAATGCCAGGCACAGATAAACATTTATCAGGTGGTTTTCTTGATCCTGGCCATTCTTTCTGGAATGAGATGAAATCTCAGAGTTATTTTAATTTGCATTTCTCTAATGACCAATGATCCTGAACATTTTTTCATGTATTTATTTGCCATTCGTATTTGCTCAGCTGAGAAGTGTGTTTTCATCTCAGATGCCCATTTTTGGATTGGCTCTTTGAATTTCGAGGGCCTGATATTTTTTAATTCTTTATATGTTCTAGATAGAAGGCCTTTGTCTGAAGGGCAGTTGACTAGAATTTTTTCCCAGTTTGTGGGTTTTCTTTTCATTCTGTTGGAGATTTCTTTTGACATGCAAAAACTTTTTAACAAGACAAGATCCCAATTGTTGATTCTGGGAAGTGTTTCCCATGCAGTTTGATTTTTGTT
>RJWT010045376.1:0-11641 GCA_004365215.1 Cuniculus paca
AGAAAAATCCTAGCAGCAAATATATTTGGGTCATTTCTAGAGGTTCAGTCTAGAATTTGATATTTAATTGCTCCCAATATATTTACCTATATTCCTATAGCAATGGCATCATCTGGATTCTTGTCTCTTTAGGTCAAAGAATTAAGGCAATGACAAAGAAGGTAGACAGGTAGAAGGTTTAATAAGAAGAGAGGGAATTCAAAGGTGGGTTGCCATGGAGACTGTTCATCTAGGAGTTTTTATACCCCAAAATGACCAGAGGTCAGACCACTGGGAGTCAAACTAAGTTCAACCATAGGACTAAAATAAACCTACAAACTAGAAATTGGCCTATGAGGAATTGAGGCACATAGCAAGTGTATCTCTGCAGGTGCCTCTTGGCATCTATCCTATCTAAGAGGTTTATTAAAAGAATAAAATGGAAATGAAAAAATATATTTTCTAGATATGTAGGAGAAAAAGTTATCATAGTGGTCATCCATCATTTTATGTGTTTCCCACTTATTATATCCTTGGACTCAATTGTCTATCTGGTTCTTATTAGCTATTGACATCAGGTTTGGGTTTATCTGACAAAAATCTTGTCACCCTGACTATCCTGGGTACAGTCCCTTTCCTGCTGCCTGCTCCTGTCTGCCTAACTTGCCTGTCTATAAAACAATCAAGTGTTGTTTTTATTTTTATTTTGAAAAGAATACAACCAAACAAAATAAAACAGAGTAGAGTCAATCACAACAAAACAATGAACATGGTACATGATCAAGTATTTTTCTGCCTAAAGCTCTATTGTAATATTTCTTTGTTATAATGAACTCAAACTTACTTATTTTCAGTTGCTCTACTTATTTTCTCATATTAACCATAGTTAAGTCTCTAATGACTCTATCTTGGTTTATTTATCTTTAACATTTTTAGTGTAAGATCTATATATTTTGCATTTATCTCTTGTAAGTTTTGTAAGTTCTTGTAACTATGTAAGTTTTGTGCTCTCACCCACAAGCGCATAAAGCACTTGGTGTAAATAATACTTTTCTGTACTTTTGTATCTCCAGCAGCTTGAACAGCAGTTGACACAAAATGGGGTGCGGAACAAATATTTATTGAACAAATGAATTGCTGCCTTCCATTAAAAGTCTTCGAATGGACTTTGATCTCACAAAGAGTGAAGCATACCTGTTGTTTTTCCTCCTTCCAATGCTGGTCTGACTTTATAATCTCTCTAATGACTCTGTGACCTCATTCCTACCTTGCTAACTGTTCCACTCACACTGGCCTCAGTCCTGTCTTTCAACAAACCATGTAAAGGTCAAATTAGGGTCTGTGCAACTGTTTTTCCTCTGTATAATATTCATGTACCTCACTCCCTTACATCTCAGTTTCTTAATATTTTCCTTTTGATTGAATACATTAACTTAATATATTTTTGTGTGTTGAAGAAGTAATTAAGGTAAATATATTCTTATTTGAAACACAGATTTTAATTGGAAACACATGGAATATTACGCCCTGTTCCCATCTTATGGAAGCATATGGAACTCCTCACACGGGCTTATAATGAGTGTCTAGGGCAATGCATTCTGCAAAAATGCAGAAATATATCAAATAGATTTTTAGCTTTGTGAAATGCCAGAGGAAGAGCTGAACCATTTGATAATTGCCAGAACCTTTCTCTGAAAACTCACCAGGACCATGAGTCATTGTTTAGGTGACAAGATGTCAGGATATGACAAGACAGTCAGGTTATATAATATGACAAGGAGCTTAACCCAGTTCTAATGCTGAAAAATACCATTCAAAGTAAAAATAAAAATGAAATAGGTCTTCCTTAGTTTCTTTGATGAAAAGATATCAAAGTACTTTAGAAAGTACTTCTATTTTCAAAATGCTCAAATTCAGAACCTAAACCAAAGAGTAGAAGCCTTTATAAATGAAGATTCAAATGTTCCTTTAGTAGTTTATACAGCTATTTAAAACAAGCCTGGCAAAGAGAAAACAGTTCTGTCAGAGTGCCATATAAACTATGAGGAAATAGATTTTATTAAAAACAGAAGATTTTTTGTTGAGTAACAATGAAAATGGTTAGAAATATTGGATTTTTATAGATTTAATACCTTTCTTTGGATTTACTTAAACTTATATAACTTTTGAACAGATTGCTGTCTTGAAAAAATAGGACACTGTTATAGTCAATGAAGAGTATAGATTCAAAATGATAACACTTTTAAAACTGTAAACCTTATTATTGAATAACATAAATGGAGAGGGCTAGATTTATTAATGAAAGCAACTATGCAATTTGTAAAACTAGATGACATTCAAATTGAAAAAACGAAAATAATTTCAAATGTTAATATTGGCTCCACAAATTAGTAGGAATGTGCTAAGTCTATTGTCATTATTTTGCACTAGTTTTGAAAGAAGGATATTTTCTGACCATAAGAAACGGCAGCTTATACTGTAACCACTACAATTATCTAATAAGGTGATGGAACTTCTGTACAAGTTTATGTGTTCAACCTCCACTTCAAATATGCAAAGTTTCTAAGTCAAATTGTTTCATACGTAAAACTAAGCAGCAATGAATCACTTAAAAGATAGATTACACAACCAATATTTGATGTTGCAAAATTTGAGGGGTAGTACTAATGCACACACTTTTTAAATTCATATATACAAATTCATATGTATATATATATTTCATTTATGCAGAAATAGCACAAACTTAAAATTTTAAAAGAAAGATACAATGAGCTAAAGTGATTTGTTGACAGATTCCTCAAAATATATTTTCTTTTGAAAAAAATTTACTAGTGTTTGTTTGCAGTACACAATGCTTACATTTACTATGATGCATATATACATGTACGTAACGCATCTTAATTCTTTTTGTCCACTGACCCCATCCTCCCCCACTCTCTCCAGCTTTTGGTACTCTTCCAATTTACAACAGCTCTCTTTCCAAGTTTTTCCTCAATTCTTTTATCCCATCTCCTTTCTCTCATATCCCTCTCCCTTCTCTCCATATCATTTCACCTCCCATATTAAACAAAATTGCCTAACCCATATTATTTAACTTTTATTTTGCTCTTTAATTATATTTTGAGCATTTCTCATATAAGAAAAACCATGCCTCTGCAATCATCTATTTAAATATGTGACGATGCACTCCACGCAGGAGCTGTAGGAAGACAGCCTGAGCTCACTGTATTCCAAGAGTTTAGGTGAGGGCTGGAGGAATAGCTTAATTGTCAGTGTCTGTTTAGCATGTACAGGCCCTAAATTTAATCCCTAGAACTACAAATAAAGGATAAAAAAAACACTCAGTTAAGAAAATATGCATATTACTTGATTCATGTATTGTTTACATTCCTATAATCTATTTTTAATTCAACCAACAGACAATGACATGTGTATGAAATTATTTTCACAATCAGACTCTTGAGGTAATTGTAGCTACCTATTATTTTGAGAGATATTGTTAAAAATATCCATAAGAAATTCATCCCCTCCAATTTATTCAATTTGAAGGACATAGATAAATCAATATGACAGTAAGTGTAAATTGCTATGAAATAAACTGAAGACATTATTGTAGGAAAGTAATATGAGATATTAAATCTTTTATATTTTAAAGTCAATGAGGTCATTTCATCAAACCAGCAAAGGGTAAACATGTTGGATTTCTTTGATCATGAGAGATTTTCACCACAAAGTGAAGATTAAGACTTGAAGCATTATTTATTATTTGCCTGGAAATATACGTCCTGTATGTCCTTTGTTCTTACAAAATTTCTTTGAAGTATTTATGAGTACCTCCGTTTGACACATAAGAGAACTTCTTCAAAGTCTCACAACAATTAAATAGAAAAAGTAGAATATGATTGATAATATATTAACAGATTCAATGGTCCGTATTTCTCCTACTCTATACTACCTCTACATCATCCAGGGTTACATTAATAAACACAAATGCAAAAGCAATATGGAGACAATTAAAAACATTTTTCTTTATAAATTCTGGGTAAAAATTATTAAAGTCACACAAATAAGACACTAATATATTAGATCATTTTAAATTTTAAATGCAGAAAGAACACATAAAATACAGTAAAATGTAATTTAATGTCACCCATAGTTTCTTAAGTCAGTGGAAATAAAAGGAAGGAGGAAAAGAGGCAGGGGGAGAGATAAGAGGGGAAAGAAATGTTCTGTTTTATAAGTACATTCATTCAATAAAGGTAATTGAGGACTATCATAAGTCTTTTCCTATGCTAGGTGTTGGTGAGTAAAGGCGAAATGATTAATGGTGTCTCCCATCAAGGCCTGAGAAGGGATGCAGACACATAGTGATAACAGGTATTTCATGCATGGCTACATTAAGGTCATTGTAATCACAGTGTTTGTTTTTGTTCTCTCATCTCATTTTTCTTCTAGTATGTACATTTTTTCTCTGTATCACACACTCTGTTTGAAAGCTTTGACTAGATTTTCAGTACCTTTCACTTTTGTGGTAGAAACTTATTCTCAGAAAGCCTATTAACTACTTTACTTAAATATTTAAAAAGCATCTAAAATAGGAATACATTATTTATAGCTGGCAACGTGGTTGCAGTGCTACATTTTCTGTGTTTATTTGTATAATGAAAGAAGTCACTTACGATAGTATTGCAGCTGAATTATTGTATCATTCTCATCTCACCAAAAATCATTGACCCAAATCAACCAGGTCAGATGAACCCTCCATCTTCCAGTTCAGTTCTCTAGTATGAGCATCTAGAAGTTGCGTTTCTGGAGATATTTAGCACTGGAAATATTATAAATAAAAATAGAAGGGCTGGGGATTTAGCTCAGTGGCATAAGTGCCTGCCTGGCAAGTGCAAGGTCTTGAGTTTGATCCCTGGTGCCGCAAAAAAAAAAAAAAAAAAAAAAAAAAAGTTTAAGAAAATACATATCACTTGTGCTATATAATTGTGGGAGTGAAAATGATGGGAGCACACTATAAAAGTATTTGATAAATATGGTTACATGGCTAAACATATGGAAACAAGGCCAAAGAGAGTAAGAAGGCATATAGCACCCAGTGAGCAAACAAAACAACACAGCCTAACCCAAACAATTTGACAGGGGAAATTTAATAGGCAAATCCAATCACAGCAGCTGCAGAAAACATAAAAGGGCAAAGAGAGCACCTAGACTGAAATTGGGAAGACACAGAAGCTGCACACACAGGACTCTAAGTTTAGAGAGAGTGGCTGTTATCGGAACTTTGGAGCTGAGCTGCCTGGTGACTTCGGAGTCTCTGCAGAGGCTTCTCAGAGAGGAGATGCTGTCGCTGCCAGAGCTGACACACGGAGCAGGGAGGGAGATGATGCCTGGGCTTCTCTTCACCTCTGTTCTGCAGTCTCCTGGCAGAGCCACCCAGTAGTGTAATTTAATCGAAAGCTTGCTCTCATGGGAACCAGGAAGTATCATTTCCAAGGGTCAACCCTTGAAACACATAGCAGAGCACAGGGAATGCATGGCCTCAGATCACACAAGAAGTGACTAGCAAACTATCATTTTTCTAAAGTCACTGGCTTGTCACTAAAATTGTTGAGGAAAATAATTTTATTTTTTTGTTAATGCTATTGTAATTAGAGTCAAGACATGGTCTGAAATGAATCTTGTCCACTATTTTCCTGAAAAATCTTGGTCAGATTGACACATTTGCTTCTTAGTGATGGCACACTTAAATGATTCTAGTGATTAGTCCATGCCGTTCACTGGCTTAAAATTCAAACAGGCTTTCCAGTTGAACTCGGAATAAAAGAAAATTTAGGTCCCTTTCTCTACTAAGTTCTTTGTGACTTCTGTCTGAGCTTATGAAATCACGTCTGCTTGCTTTCTGTTCAGTCACTGGATTCCTCTTTCTTTTGCTGTCTTCTAAATTATATGCATCTACTTCATCATAACATATTTGAACTTGCCAGACATTGTTTCTGGCTCACTCTCTGCATATGCACGTTGTGACTGGCTTAGCATCGCGCCTTCTCCACACCTCCAGAATAGCATGTTTTAAGTCTGTTCTCAAGTGGTCTTCTAGCCGGGTTCAGGCCAGCAAACCCTGATTAGAGAGGCATGAAGACACGGGAGACAGAGAATATCTTTGTGGGAAGTCAGGGGGCTCCACTGCTATGAAGCCTCAAACTGATGGAAACTCTCAGGTTTATTGAGAAACAAAGGTGTTGTGTTCTGCTGAACACGTGTGCATGTTTTAGATTAGAAAAGCATAACAACAAATATGTAGAATTCTCAACTTTATCAAATCGTTCTCAGGGTGTCCCTCTTTGTTTTACTGGTAGGGTTCACCCTCTGCCTGAGCTGGCAGAACACTGTCTTTAAGTTCTTGAGGTCCCTAACTCATCTGTCTTTCCTGCCCTGAATCACCTGGAGCAGATGTTAACCCTTTGGGTGCCTCAAAGAACTCCATGTATTCTCATCACTCTATCCTCAGAATAAACGATTTTCTACACAACACGTGCTAATTCCTAATAGTGTGGTGTTTAGTTTTTTAATTAAGTTCATTGGTACAATTTAAATACACATAATAATCACATTCATCTTAGGGAATGGTGTTTATTTATTTTATTTATTTTTTACCACTAGAGATCTTAAATTCTCCAGAATAAAGACTGTGTTGACTTCTAATGAGACAAATTCCAGAATGTAGAAAATGATGTTGAAAAGGACATGCTATATCGATTTACTAAATAAATAAACAAGCGAATTAGCAAATATGTTATCATTAACATATTAAGCTACTCTTCTGTTTCTCATATCCAGTCCAATCTTGCCTGCCACATTAATAAACTTGTCACCTCCTTTCTGGTAAAAACACTTTTAAATTGATTATTTTCCTATCAGGCCATTATCAAGACAGTTAACTTCTTCACCTGGTTTTTCTTCCATTAACTTGGTTTCTCTCTCCCTCCTGCTTCTCAAAACGGACATGGTTAACAGATTCTCCACACCTCACTTCCCATAGTTTTTCAGAAAAGTTCATTGAATACTTTCTATAAAATTAATTTAGCATCAGAAAAAAAAAATTATAAACCTCATGCAATGTGGAACTCAGTGAGTTTTCAAATCCAATTTCCTCCAGAACAGGGGCATTTAAGTGTTTTTGTTTGGCTGCTTATAAGTTGGTACTTGGTGTTCATTTGGCATTCTATTTAGGAATCTCATCATGAGTAGTGTTAGCAAAAATACTTTAGGCATATTACTTTTAACAAAATTTATTTGAGAAAAGAATGATTTGTCAACCAGGCAATACTCAGAATGAGAAGATGTTCAGAGAACTTCAAACAGCATTATGTGAAGTGAGGTCTTACAGGCAACAGAGGGAAGGAAAGTAGAAAAATCATCAACTGTTCACTGCCAAATGTCTGCCTCATTCATGCAATAAGAGATTTGCCTTATTTGGGCAAGAACTGATCAGTTAGCTGCATGTGATTGGTTGAAGGTTAGATACTTGGAATTAGGTTAAAACAAGTTGTATTTGTTAAAAAGTACATTCATACATTAGATTTTGGTTGATTTATGTACTAAATTAAGGGGCAGTTTGTTAGAAATTCAATGTATGGCTACAAATTCAGAATAATGGCACTTTTTGATTATGCAATTTAACAGAAAGATAAGTGCTAGGAGTGAAAAACAGCAAAACAAAACAAAAAAATCTTCATCCTTTTCCCTGTACTATGTTTATCCATTGGACTTCAATTTTGTATAGTTTTTTCCTACATCTTAATTTTATAGAAGTGTTATGTCATTGCAGATTTAGTGACAATCCAAATTGATAGAAATGTTTGCTATTACAATGGGTAAAACTGAGAAAATAGACATGGCAATGAGGAGAATAAAGTTACAGTGGTACCTCTGTTTACAAATGCTTTCGTTTGCAAACAATTTGGTTTGTAAACAGGAGTTTGGCAAAATTTTACCTTTGTTTGTGAACTCTGCAGCAGGCATCAAACATAATCTCGGCCATGCTTTTTGCAGGAACACAGACTTGAGCTTCTTTTCCAGAATCGTGGAATTAATCAAGTTCACAAACTAAGGCACCACTGTATATTAAATGAATCAACTTCATGCCTCTTCTCTGCATTTCACCACCGTACCTCAGTTTATATACTGAATAAAAGCCCTACGCCTATTTTTAAATGTTTTTGGTATGTATGCATCTTTATGTTTGACTTACTGGAAACGAAGCTCATGTGTATTGAGTAATAAAATTTGTTGTTTTCCCATCGTTTTTCACTGTGCAATTCTTAATGCTGTGTTGGAGTCCAGTCTCTCTTCCTTTCTCTCAATTCTGAAACTGACATTCTACTATCTTTATAATAGCTTTGGCTCACTTCCCATTCTTCTTTCAGCTCTGGCTTGTGTCTTGCTTTCCTCTTGGCTCTAAGCCCTGTTCCCACCATCTCAATCCTACCAACTTGTGCTCCATCAGTCATCCACACTACATCCCACTCCATCTCTGCTTCCAAGTTTACACACTTTTCTGCCAAGTAGCCACAGTTTCCTGCAAAATCCCAACTGTCTCATGTGTAAGGTAATTTAAATCTAGAAATTGATCTCTGTATTTACACCTTTACATACATTGAGTTTTCTAAATTATTTTTACTACTGAAACTATTCTTAATATAACTTTAATGTTCAAATGTGCAGTTCTTGGACCACTACCCTACAATCTCAAAACATAAGTTCCATGATTTTCTGCTGTGGTGCTATATTATCTCAAAACAAATTAAAGTGCTCATTCATGATTTTCTTGGTCTAGAAACTTAATTCTTTTTAACACTATTCTTTAGACTATCTCAGCTATAATGCTTTACAACAATCATAAGTCAAAACTGAATTCTTCCCAAATATCTAATCCAAAGAGTAGTTTGTTTCATTTTAAAGTTCTCAAGACCTAATAATAGATTCCCCTTCCTGCAAATTCCACTCTTCTTCCCATAGGCATTCTCTGGAACCTGAACATTTCTTTTGTGTTGTTCCCATATTTTTTTTATTTGACCTGTCAAATAAAAGAAGCCACTCATATTCTTTCTTTGGCTTCATAGAGAAGTTGTGATTTATTTATTTTTACTCTTGCTCATTTGCTTCTGTGTTCCTAATCTCACGTTCCTGAACAAAGAGAGCTCAGTTTCCCTCACTCTCACTTGTATACTCAGTCTCATGTGATTAATAGTTAACAAATATAGAAAAGTAATGCACACGAACTCTCAAAGGAAAAGTGTTCTTTGTGTTAAGAGAGTCTACGGTATGTGGTGCTCTCTATAGGGTAGGTTCAACACAGACATCTCCATTGCCTAGATGGAAGGGCCTTACGTAGAAGCTCAACAGAGAATGAGCAGAAGATTCTGCCCGAGTCTCTGGGTGTAGCAGCATGTCTGGTTCTATGCAGGGAGTGCTAAAGGTGTTTCATGAAACCACGGGACCAAAGGGGCGGAAGGGATATCTCAGAGTCTTCATTTCTCATGTGAGACAGCACTACATTGCTTGGAAATACACTGAGGAGCTCCCAGAGATTCTTAGCTTCAGTTTATCAGTAACTTTCTTGTAGAAGCATCCTGCATTGAGTCTCTCCCTTTCCCTCTCTCAGGCCTCCACTTCTTCCTCACTGCATCTTAATTCCAATGTAAATTATCTACACTTAAGTTCTTGTCACAGGGTGTGTTTGAGCTGTAAGAGTGAGACAGCGAGTTAGTTCCCATCTTCCCATTATTCTATATCATAAATCTGCACTCCCATCTAAGCTGTTATTGAAAGGTTAGCTTTAGTTTTAAAAAGATGAAATGAGGTTAGAGACTCAATTGTATACATGAATACACAATTGTTTAAAGACAAGGTAAAAAATAATTATTACTTTCTTTTTCAGAAGGTTGTGGCTCCTATTACATCTATTGTCTTAATTGTTCTAAATTGTTTAAACTCACTAATCACATTTATTATGGCATTTTGTAGGCATTTGCATCTAGGTCATTCACATTTCAATAAGATTTAGTGCATGTATGAATCTGCTTAATACTGGTTTTTTAAATAAATTAATATTAACATACCTAAGTCATCATTTATTCATCATTAGCATGCTTAAGTATACATTTTAATGGGAAATAGCTCTATGAGATGCATATTATAATTATTCAATTGTGAAGCCAGTAAGGCAAAGATAATGACTAGCATACCCAAGGAATGACAGCATGTGGCTAAGTCCTACATCAGATCGTGTCCAGCAGTTTCACTATAGTTTCCACATAGTTAGTCATATGCTACATCAGTTAAAAAATATTCAATAAAATGCAGCTTAAGTTATCCAAAATGAAAGTTGTGAACATAAATGAATTTTTCAAAATGCATTATGCTAGCATCAACTTTAAAAGTTCTAAGTGATCAGTGTTTGTCCTAAACTCTTGGTGTTTAAGAATTTGTTCAATATCATAAGCATTTGTCATTTTCTTTCCTGTTCCCAATATATTATGAGGTTCAGAAAATTACATTATAGAATGTGCAACATTAATCACTTTTTCAAAATTCACATATCAACACCACTGCAGCACTCTCCTTTAGACTACTAATCATATTATCACCCGAATCTCACTCATTCTTTCCCACATTTCCCAGCCCTACTACATTTCCTTGCCAAATTTCCTTTGAGGTCTTCCATTTTCCTAGTGAAACTCACACCATAAACATTTTGCAAAAATTATGCTTATTGTTAAGGGATTGGTTAAATCAATCAACATAAAATAAAAAGAAATGGCACAAAAGCAGTAATAAAGACTCTAACATTCAAAAGCTATATGAAGGATATGTCATATAACATACTGTGCATTTTATAGATATTATCTTACTTGGTTTTTTTTAATTAATTTATTTTTGGGGGGGAGTGGTTTGAGATAGGGTCTCACTGTATAGTTGATGATGTCCCAGAACTCACTATGTAGCCCAGGCTGGCAGGAACTTTCAGTCATTCTCCTGACTCAGCCTCCCAAGTACTGTGATTACAGGCATGCACTACTGTGCTCAGCTCTCACCTGGTTTTAGTAATAATCCCATGAATTAGTCAGCATTACTTTCACCTTACAGAAAAGAGAGAACTGAAACTTTTCATGGTCACAAAAATTATTGGAGTTTTAGAATATTTTAATTATTCTCAGTAATTGCATACATCCAAGGAATAGTAGAGCCAAATAGATCATCAAGATTTCATTATATTAATTTGATTAAAATAACCATGGATAATTATATAACATAATATTATGCTTATTTTTTGAGACAGGATCTCACTCTATGGTTCAAGGTCATCTTGAATGCACTTTGTAACCCAGACTGGCCTCAAACTCATGGCAATCCTCCTGCCTCAGCCTCCTGAGCACTGGGATTACAAGTATGTGCCAACATGCCTAACCTATTTACTTACATTTTATACATGTATCTCAGAAACTATTTGTAAAAATAGGTTAACTTTTATTTCCTCATATTGGATATTATTTTAATTTATTTAGTTGCAAGAAATAAGTTTTTGACCATCTTTTCTTAAAGATAGAGATGAGAATGTGTATATGTGCCAGTTCTCCAACATGAATGTAATTAT
>RJWT010045377.1:0-11629 GCA_004365215.1 Cuniculus paca
AGAACAGAAGCAATAAAAACAAAACAATGGATGTAATAAAGGACTTCAAAACAAGACAATAGTAAATCCAAAATGGCTACCATAATATATCTTGCTATCTTTGAAATAGCTGATCATGCCATTGGATATAACATACTCAAACAATACAGAAGAGAATAAAACCCAACCCAACAAAATAATGAAAATGATATAGGACTTCAAGACAAGACTATAGGGCATCAACAATGGTTACCACATTCAGAAGGAGATCCTCCCTAGACGCCACACTGTGTACCACTATCCTCTGAACAGATGATCAGACCACTGGCCCTAGATCTGCAAGATCAGTGAAACACCAAAGCACCACAGGCATTCAGTTGCATTTCACCTTGATAACTATCATTAGGGCCGATGTTTCTCTGGATCAGCCGGTGGCTAATAGTGGAGGAGAGGAATTGGTACTTGTTGTTTGCCAACCCAGAAGCCGGAAGGGCAAGGATCTATCTGACCCCCTGCCTGCAGTGGCCTTTGAAGGTGCTGGGTCGCAAGTGGGGCTTGTTCTCTTGTTCTCTCCTTCCTGCAGTCTGTGAATGGTGCAGACCCAAGGGGAAAGGCTTGGGGCTGGCTGTCCCCACTCAGGCAGTGGCCCATGCATCTGTTTGCCTTGTTTATTCTGTTCCCATGCTGTAGCTCCTCACTTCACTCCCTTGTTTTTCTCTGGCTTTGTTTCTGTGTTTAGGACAACTCGTATGCATATCTGCACCTCTCTAGTTTTGTTGCTCTGCTGAGTGAGAGAATGGCTGCTTCCTGTTGATTGTTTTAACAGGTGGATAGTTTGCAGCATGTATTCCTGCAGTGCATTTTCCTGGGCAAGTGCTCTAGGTGTCTGACCTGGTCACATCTTTTGCAGCTGTGCCCCTTCCACACACAGCTGGAATGCATGCAAGTTCAAGGGAGCATTCCCTGGTACAACAACATACTCCCATTTGCAACACTCATCTAATTAAAGTTATTTTCCTTTTGAGAAACACAAAAGTCCAAAAACTGTTTTGTCATGAGCCTGCCATTGCTGTTAAAGTATCACTGAATATAGTACAGAAAGCGTTTCAAATCAAATCAAGGAACAGCTCACATAAAATAGCAGCTGTTTTTTGAGTCAGTTCACAATACTATGTAAATAAAACCAATCTAGCAGCTGGAAGAACAAAACGGTCTTTGATAACACTGTAATTATTTATTATGACTACTTTGATGTACGATTTATGCGAACACAAGTTATATTTTTAAAAGCAGAAGGAAATTAAGAGTAAACAAAAGAATTGCACTCCTGACCAACTTTTTTGCCTCGAGGTTATTATAATCTAGCAGCTGCTAGACATTTTTCATGTTCTTTCAGTTCCTTGGTTCTGGATTCTTTATCGGACATGCACAAAATTATCACGATATTTAAAATAATAAGATGTAGAGGAAATATCTTTATCTCGAAACCTAACAGGCAAAACAAACCAAAAGTTAAAGGGCATAAATTGTGAAATTACTCTTCAATTCTTATCAAGTTTCATGAATTTATAAAGAATTTTCTCCCAAACATTGCCTTTGTTGAATGTTTTTAAGGTGAACGTTCTCAAATATGAAGGTATCAGTGGGAAAATGACACAGAAAAGTTCTTCCCAGAAATGGAAGAAATGCACTAAATGATTTAATTTCCATTGAAGAAATGCTTACAAGTGAGAAGTTCAATGTGTAGAAATGAGGCCTCACAATTTTTACCACTTACAGAGGGACAACACGTGTAATGAGAGAAATGGTTGATAGAAATGTCTAGTTACTAATGGCTTGGGATGATATACACCTAATAATCTGTTCCATGATAGCAGAGTTGAGGATGAAGACTTTATAACGTGGGTAATCATCACCATTAACCATATTTAGTTGCAGATGATTTATTGAAATGGGCTTAGTGGACAGTTTTTGGCATTTCAGAAAATGTAAAGTTACTTTCCCTGTGTATGCAGAAACCAGGATTTAAAAAGCAAGGAAATGCTTTACTTAGCCACTTTAAACAAAGCATTGGGATAAAAGAATAGAATTGTGTCTAAGAATTCTGGAACTGTAAGACTTGTACGAAGCAGAGGGAAGAATTTTGATTGAGTTCAATGGAGTTGGAAGTGGGAGAGGAGTCTAGGATCCGAGTCACATGACTAGATTCCCTAGTAAATATTTAGGGCCACCAGTGGAATGGTTGAAAGAAATACAGAGTAACAGAGAGATGGAAAGAAAAAAAGAAGTAGCCTCACTGTTTTATAAAATCACTTCCCATGGTTTTTATACTTTTATTGTTGTTTACATTAGCTTTCTCTCCTCTTCTTTCCCCTCTTCAGACTCTGTCTTGTGTCTATGTGTCTCTTCTTGAAATTTGCTGCCTCACCACACCTATAGCAGTGCCATAAATTTGGCTCCAGTAAGTTTTAATTTTGGAGGGCTAGGGTAAACCCTGTGGATGTTTAACATTATCCCTGCCTTCTAGCCAGTAGACACCAATAGTAACTCTCTCTACATCAATTTATGATGATCCAGCATATCCTCAAACATTACCAAATGCTCCATATGATCTGGGGTTAAAATCATCTTGACTGAGAACTACTATTGAATAGAATTTACGGCCCCAGAATTGATTTGCAATTTAATACATGCTGAGTTGACCTCTGTTCATCTTTATGAACTTGTTGAACTTGTTGCTGGGTACTCAAAAAGGAATTATAAGCATGCAAAACCTGCTCCTAATATTGGAGAAAAATTTTACATATATTTGCATGTACACATCTTAAGTGTCTTAAAGAAAAACAATGAAGACCACAGATGTTTATTGAACATTCTTTATATATTCAAATTATTTGAAATGCTTTTACATGTAATAATGTGTAATTCTTATAACAAGCTATGGAATCAAACTTTTCATATCTTATATTTGCTTTCCTCCATTCTTTCCTTCAACAACTAGTACAGTGTTTTGTTAGATACTCAATAAACATTTATGCTGAGTGATGACTTTGTGTTTGTGTGTGTATGTGTTATTTTCTCAAAAGAAAAACTACATTTCTTCTTCTCCTGGGAATGGTAGCATTTGACACCACCTTTAAAAATGTGTGATGAACTATTTGTAAATCATTTCAAGTTTCTGGAAAGAAAAGCCATAACCAACAATACCTCATACTTGTGTTTTTTTCCAAATTGAGAAAGTTCTTTATTGGGCAATAAAAAAGTTACTGCAAACTTGGGTAGTTACAATATTTTCTCCAATGGCTTTCGTCTGTCACATCAAATCAGATTTACTACTTCTTAAATTATTTGTATTTTCCAAAACAGACATCTCATAACTTTGAAATGAAGAATAAGCACACATTTACAGATGTGCAGGAATGTAGCCAAGATGTTAAAACTGGAAGAACTGCTGAGAAGGAGATTGAAGTAGAAGCAAAAGATGGGGAGGACCCAGCCCTGACCAGTTGCTGAGGGACAGGTAGGGCCCAGAGCTGCTGTGCCCTGATATCCTTTCATATTTGCAACCAGTATAGAGTTTGTACAGAAACAACTGATATGGCAGCTGTGTGGACTGTGATGGCTGGTAAACCAAGGCAGCACTTTTGCTCTTCAATTTATGCAATTTGAGACAGGACAGTAACCTGTGCAATATTTAAATGGGCCTAATGATAATAGCATTGACATTTGCTTAGAAGATACTCCCTTAGGTGGTGGAAGAACATTTCTTCCCTGAGTGAGACTGGTCAAAATGTTCTTCCCAGAATATGTACCTTCCAGATGTTTTGAAGTATCCTGGGTCAGTATTCAGGTAAGAGGGAATAGATATATCTAAGTGTTGCTTATAAGTTGGGAACTCCCCACTCCAAACTTGCTTATTAAAAGATAATTCCATACCCATAAAAATAAATATAGTATATTTGAAAATGTTGGGACTCCAGCTCAGACAGATAAGCCCAGAACTTCCAGAGGAGAGGATTAGTACCACAATTATGAACTCTGGGACTTCAGCTGAACTCATGCAGGTTATTGCCATGGAATCCAGGCCCTCAGCTGGATTCTCTAGGTCTTTCTATGTGGACAGAATTCCTGCACATCTTGTGTTTAACTCTGGGTGACTATCATAAAATAATACCATAAATTATGCATCCTATATTTTCTTGTTGTCCTTGCAAACCCTGACTGAAACAGTTATCTACCATATATATATGGATAATATATATATACATTGCATATAATATAGTATTCTATCTTTAAATATTTTTATTAGAGCAAGAATAATCAAAGTATTAACATTCAACTATAATATAAAATTAATATTTTGATGACAAGAAGCAAGTGCTTGCTGAAAGAGCTTTTAAGTATAGTTCTGAAATTACATAAGTTTAGGTTCAAATTCTGTGTTTCACTTGTGTTATTATTTTGCTTTGATTTGAAGAGAGAGAAGTAAAAAGTGTTTTGGTAATGGCTCTTGACATCTGACATCCAAGGAACTACAATGTTGAAAAACCTCCACCTGCTATAATCCCTCCTTGAGAATAAGAGAGGGAAGATAAAAGAAGAAGCAAAACATTTTAAAAAGGAAGAAAGAAAGGCAGGAGATAAAATAACTTATTTAGTATGCTTGATATGACAAAGGAATGAAATTCAAACCATAGAAATCCACAGAGTATTTGCCATAGGTTGTGACCAGGGACATCACAGAAGATATCAGTGGATGTGAGACTATGGAAAGATGTTCAACCTCAGGAAGAATGAGGAAACTGCAATTCAAAGCTATAATAAATAACGTTTCACATATGACTGTTTGGCAACAATGTATTTCCCCAGCCCTTTTAATATTGTTTTGATGTAACCCATATTTTAACCCATGCCCTGGAGGCAGATGAGAGCATCTTTCCTACAAATACGTGTCTTCCACCTAATAAAAATATTACCAAATCAATCAATTCTACAATGCATTAAGTAAACACATTTTATAGAAAGAAGTCCTTTTTTATTTTATTATACCACAGTAGTCAGGTCACAGGATTATTTACCATGAGAATAATATGTAATCTTGTTCAGAACATAAGTTTATCAAAAAACTACAGGTCTTGGAAAGTCGTAGCTTACTTCTGTGATGCAAAGGCCAATAGTTTTGGTCCTTGAAGACTGTAGAATGTGTCATTCTGAATATAGGTCTAAAATCAACCTTGGTCACATATTTGTGTGGTCATCAGAAAATCATGCAGACTTCCAGAACCACTGATTTGTTACCTATAATTTAGGAATCATAATATCTCTACATGTACAGGAACATTCTTAAAATATAAAATATTACAAGGCAGAAAATAATCTTCAAATGGTGAGTAAAGAGTAACATAAAAAATCTTTCCTTAACCTCCCCTAACATGATAGATCTGAATAGAACAAAAGGCCACGAGGGCTTGACAAAGCAAGCAAAAAGCAACATTTTTTCACAAATTACATATAAAGATACGACATTTAAAAAAAGACGTGCCTTTCATTCACATTTAAAAGGAAGTATGCATAGAATGAGTAGATTTTTCAGGCAAATCAAGATTAGTCCAGAAGAAGGAAAGACTTTATGTTGAAATCTTTGGTTAGAGTCTTATCCATTTCCTGTTAATATACTTAAGTGTTTGCAAAGTCTGGAAGGATTAAAGGAAAATTGTATTGAAGAGAAGTATTTGCTGACCACGTCCATTTTAAATCCATTTAAAGTGCATTTCTTTAAGTGGGTACAAAGTTGGGTCAAAGGAAATTGGAAGTCTTTCCCCATTTCTTTTATTTTGTGATCATTAAAAACAAGAACAGTATATACACAAATAAAATAAAAAAGCTCAATGAAAAATATTTATCTTTGTGTTACCTAAATTGTGAGGCCTCAGTTTTTTTTTAGTATTTGAAGTAAGAAATAAATTTCCCATGAAAAAGATCCCTTTTTCCTTTTTAACCAAGTTCATACTTAGAGTAAATCATCATAACCAAATCTGATAGTGTAGGGCTCCATAAAATGAACCATATGTGTCAAATCAATCTCACCATTCTCTAATCTATGGAGACAACACAGTAGCTGAGTTTTATTCCTTGGTTTCTATCTTTTACAGAATGCTTCATCAGTTTCACGGATCTATTTGTTTACTTCAGTTTCATGACTAGCCGTCACTACATAGAACTGAGTCAGGAGACAGACGATGTACGGAACACACTGGCTTTGCAATCATATTAGGTACAATGTGTTCAAACTCTTGGAGACCACAAGAGTATCCAGTTCTCATCATGTTTCCTTATTGTCCTGACATGAGCCTGAGATATATGGTCTTACCCTCACCATACTGTCTTAACAAGCTTGCATAAGTGTAAAAAACATGCTTTTACACTTATTATGCTTCTTGACATTAAAAAAAAATTTAAGAGAAAAAAAAGGCACAGAGAGAAAAAACAATGCAAAAGAGACAAACAACAACAACAAACTCAAAACAATAACAGTATAAGTTTTGAAAACAAGATGACAGGAATTCAGCAATGGTTGTAATATTGCATATTGTTACCTTCTGCTTAGATTACCAGATATAGACATGTAAAATTGATCTAATCTTATGAATATAAACAGTTCTTTTCCAGGAACTAATACAGTTAGTAGTATAGTCATTTTAGCTATCTTATGTGTATATATAATCGAATTTATGCCTTTTTCCTTTTCCCTTCCTTTTTCCTCCTTTTCCCTACCCCAGTTACTTTTCCTCTTTGAGCAGTTTCTTACCCTTATACAATATTTATTGTAGATTTTGGATCATACTTGCTCTTTCAGTTTCTTACACTAGGGAGACTATACGGTATTTACACATGTGAGAATGGTTTATTTCACTTATGAGTATGGTCTCAAGTTGCATCCATTTATTTGTAAAAGCTTAGATGCAATCTTTCTTTATAACTGAGTAGTACTCCACTAAAACTACCACATCTTGCTATCCATTCCTCAATGGATGGGCACTTGGGTTGTTTCCAAGATTTGGTTTTTACAAATTGTGCTGCTATAAACGTGGGTGCACATGTATCACTATGGTATGATGTTCAATTCTTCTGGGAAAATGCCCAGAAGCAGAATAGCTGGGTCAAATGCAAACTAATCTTAGCCTTTTGAGGAACCTCCACTCTGATTTCCACAGTGGCTGCAAAAGCCTATTCTCCCACCAACAGTGGAGAAGAGTTCCTTTTTCCTCACAGATGCCAGCATTTGTTATTGGTGGATTTATTGATCTTGGCTATTCTTTCTGGAGTCAGATGGGAGCTCAGTGTTGTTTTAATCTGCATTTCTCAAATGACCAATGATGCCAATCATTTTTTCATATATTTACTTACCATTTGTATTTTTTCATCTGAAAAGTGTATACTCATCTCAGCTGCCCATGTTTGGATTGGGTCTTTTGGATTGGATCCTTTAATTTTGTGGTCTTTGAATTTTTTTAATTCTTTATATGTTCTAGATAGAAGACCTTTGTCTGAGGGCCAGTTAGTTAAGATATTTTCCAATTTGTGGGTTTTCTTTAAAATCCATTGGAGATTTCTTTTGACATGAAAAAACTTTTTAATAGAAAAAGATTTGATTCTGGGAAGTATTTCTCATGCAGTTTGATTTTTGTTGATGAACTATCTGTGTACCCCATGTCTTCAAGATTTCTATCTATTTTGTATTCCAGCCGATTTAGTGTTTCTGTTTTAATATTTAGATCTTTGATTTATTTTGATTTTGTTTTTGATTTTAGTGTAGTGCATGGTGATAGACAAGGGTCTAATGTTAGTTTTAGGCATATGGAAACCAGTTTTTCCAGTACCATTTATTAAAGAGGCTATCTTTCTTCCAGTGAATATGTTGGCCCCTTTGTCAGAGATGAGATAGCTGAGTGTGTTTGTAGTTGTGGCTATATCTTCTAAAGTATTCCATTGATCTTCAGGTCTGTTTTTATTCCAGTACCATGTGGATTTTATCACAGTAGCTTTGTAGTATAATTTCAAATCAGGGATAGTGATGCCTCCTGCCTTGCCTCTGTTGCCCAGAATTGCCTTTGCTATTATAGTTCTCTTCTGATTCTAGATGAATTTTAGGAATGATTTCTCTAGATCTGTGAGGTATGCAAATGGTATTTTGATTGGAATTGAAATAATCTGTATAATGATTTGGGAGAATGACCATTTCACAATGTTTGTTTTTCCTATCTCTGAACAGGGAATGTCTTTCCATTTTCTGAAATCCTTTTAGATTTCCTTTTTCAGAGTAATGTAATTTTCAATGTATAGATCTTTTACTTCCTGTATTAGATCGACTCCTAAGTATTTCATTTTTTTGGATGCTTTAGTGAAGGATGTGGTTTCCCTTATTTCTCTCTCAGTTAGTTTGTTGTTTGTGCACAGGAATGGTATTGATTTTTGAGTGTTGCGCTTGTATCCAACTACATAACTGAATTTGGTTATTACATCTAGAAGTCTTTCAATGGAGTTTTGTGGGTCTTCTGTGTAGAGTATCATGTCATCTGCAAATAATGATAATTTAACTTCTTTCTTTCCTATCCTTATTCCTTTTATTTCTCTCTCTTGTCTAATTGCTCTGGCCAATGTTTCCAGATCTATATTGAATAGGAGTGGTGATAATGGACATCCTTCTTTTCTTCCTGATTTTAGGTTGAAAGTTTTCAGTTTTTGTCTATTTACTAAGATGTTGGTGGTGGGTTAATCGTACATGGCTTTTATCAGATTGAGGTAAAGACCATCTATTCCAATTTCCCATAGGGCTTTTATCATGAATTAGTGTTGGATTTTGTTGAAAGCTTTTTCTGTATTTATTGAGATGAACATATGATTCTTGTCTTTGGCTCTGTTGATACAGCGTATTATGTTTATTGATTTGTATATGTTGAACCACCCCTGAATTCCTGGGATGAATCTCACTTGATCATGGTGTATAATCTTCTTGATGATTTGTTGCATTCTATTTGCCTGCATTTTATTGAGGACTTTTGCATCCATGTTCATTAGGGAGATTGGCCTGTAGTTCTCTTTTTTGGTTGAGTCTTTCTCTGGTTTTGGTATTAGGATAATATGCTTCCAGGAATGAGTTAGGGAGACTTACTTCCCTTTTAATTTCATTGAAGAGTTTGAGGAGTGTTGGCATTAAGTCTTCCCTAAATTTCCTGTAGACATCAGCAGTGAATCCATCGGGATCTGGGCTCTTCTTTGTGGTAAGATTCTAATTACATTTTTAGTTTCATTAACTGAAATTGGGTTATTCAGTAGTTTTACATTTTCTTGATTCAGCTTTGGTAACTCATATGTTTCTAGGAATCTGTCCATTTCTTCTGTGTTATCGAACCTATGAGAATAAAGATTCTCTAAGTAGGTATTGATAATCTATATTTTCACAGGGTCTGTGGTGATTTCACCTTTCTTGTTTCTTATTGTGTGGATTTGAGTTTTTTCTTTCCTCTTTTTGATAAGGTTGGCCATGGGTCTATCAATTTTTTTTCTTTCAAAAAACCAACTCTTCATTAATTCTTTGTATTGTTTTTTTAGTTTCAATTGCATTAATTTCTGCTCTGATCTTTATAGTTTCCTCCCTTCTTTGGGCTCTGGACTTGACTTGCTCTTCCTGTTTTAGAAGTTTGAGGTGCAGCATTAGGTTGTTTATTTGTGTTTGCTCCCTTTTCCTGATGTGGGAATTTACCACTATAAATTTCCCTCTGAGGACTGCTTTCATTGTGCCCCACAGGTTCTGATAAGTTGTATTTGCATTTTCATTTGCTTGTAGATATTGTTTAATATCTTCTTTAATTTCTTCTGTGACTCATTGGTTGTTTAGGAGAGTGTTATTTAATTCCTATGTGTTTATTGTGTTCTTGTGGGTGTTTTTGTTATTAATTTACAATTTTATTGTGCTATGCTCAGATAATATGCATGGGATTATTTCAATTCCTTTCCATTTACTTAAGCATGTTCCATAGGCTAGTATATGATCTATTTTAGAAAATGGCCTATGTGCATCTGAGAAGAATATGCATTCTGATGTTGTTGGATGGAACACTTGGTGCACATCTACCAGGTCCATTTGTTCACAAGTTTGATTCAGTTCTGTTATTTCTTTGTTGATTTTCTGTCTAGCTGATCTGTCTCGTTGTGCCAATGGGGTTTCAAGGTCCCCCATTATAACTTTATTATTGCTTATTTGATTTTTCATGTCTATTAAGATTTGTCTTACATAGTTGGGTGCTCCCATATTTGGTGCATATATATTTATGATTGTAACCTTCCTCTCTTCAATTTTTCCCCTAACAATTATGTATTGACCTTCTTCATCTCTTTTGCTCATTCTTGGTTTGAAGTTCACATTGTCTGCAAACAGAATAGCAACCTCTGCTTTTTTCTGGGTTCCATGTTGCATGGAGTATTGTTTTCCATTCTTTGACTTTCAGTCTATGAATTTCCTTTTGAGTTAAATGTGTTTTTTGTACACAGCATATGGTTGGTTTTGTTTTTTAATCCACTCTGTTGGTCTGTTTTGTTTTATCAGTGAGTTGAGACAATTTGCATTTATGGGTATAACTGATATGTTTTGGCTTATCTTTGTCATGTTATTGTCCTGTTGTTGGTTCCCTGCTTTTCTCCCCTTTTTAATTGCTTGCCCTGTATGATGGTTTCTTTCTGTTGTTGTTCTTGGACTTGTAGTTATCTGTATCTCTTTCTACAGTATCTTTCAGTATTTTTGTAGTGTTGGTTTGGTGGTCATGAATTTCTTCAGTTGTTCTTTGTCATGGAAGTATCTTATTTCTCCATCAATTTTTAAAGACAGTTTTGCATTGTACATCAATATGGGTTGAAATATATTTTCTTTCAGTACTTGAAGTACTTCCCTCTAAGCTCTTCTTGACTCAAAGGTTTGTGTTGAGAAGTTTGCCATGATTCTGATAGGCTTACCTTCATAGGCGATCTGTTTCTTTTGTCTGACAACTTTTAGTATTCTGTTCTTGTGCTGAATTTCTGATATACTAATTGATATATGTCTGTTTGAAGATTTATTTTGGTTTTGGCTAATTGGGGTTCTATATGCCTCACTTATCTGAATATCAGATTCTTTTCCTGCATTTGGGAAATTTTCTATTATTTCTGTGAAATAGTCTTATGTTATTTGTGTTGACCCCTGCTTTTTCATTGACACTTACCAGTCATATATTGTTTTTCTTTGCATCATCTTGTAGCTGTTGAATTGCTGTTTCCTGGTTCCTTGTGTTTTTAAGAGATCTTTTCTTTCATGATCATAAGCTTCCATCTTGTCTTCAAGATCTGAGAGTCTATCTTCAGTGGAATTTTTCCTGAATATCCCTTTGAATCTATTTCATGCATTCTAACTCTCTCTTATATTGTTCATTCAAGGTTTCCATCATTTTCTTATGTTCCTCTATTTTTTTGTCTAGATCTTCTTTAGATGCACTCAACTTTTCTTTCATAATGTTTGTCATTTCTTTTTTTACATGGGATATTATTTCTGATTTGATTTCCTCTATAGCTTCATGAAGTTGTTTCTTTACTTCAGTTGCTATCATTTCAGAAAGTTCAG
>RJWT010045378.1:0-11648 GCA_004365215.1 Cuniculus paca
TGATGAATGACAAGAACAGGTTTCCTTGTAACTTGTGGTTGTAAACTCCTAAATCCCACCAACTACCATGCTGGCCCTTGAGATGGTCTCTACTATGCACACTTTTGCTGTCAGTGTCATAAAAGCCACAAAAGGGGCAGTGGGTGTACCACTTTTAATAACTGTACCACTTTTCAGGGATGAGCTGTTTTCTCACACGGCCTGCATCCTGAGCGATCAGAATGTCCCCTGCCTTCCGTGCTGATTCAGAGGATGTGCTGGGTGGAGATGGGGGCACGGACGGTATACCAGGAGTAATTTCCCTCATCCATCACGCTGACAACCCTTGGACTCCTCACCCTGTCAGAGCAGGGAGAGGCTTGGGCAGGACTGAATGGTCCCCACTTATCTGGCATTTTAAACAAATTTTCATTTGATAGGAAATTAACTAGATGCAGCTGAAGTTGCTTGTGGCAAGAGTTGTCACTAAAGTGGGAAGCTTATAACCTGTCCCACAGGGCTGCCAGATGTCACAGACTGCATCTGAATTATGACCATCAGTGCTGAAAGCTTATCATGAAGAGGGAAAGACTGGGAATCCATTATCAGAGCAAATAAAATCATGTCTTTGATCAGGCAGAACTTAATTTAGCTTCCTATCTCAGGAACTTAGATTCAGTTATCAGTTGGGGAATTCAGGATTAGATAGCTTCTGCATCATTTTATATATATTTTTTCATTTTATATTTTTAAAAATAAAGCTTAATAATTTTCTATCATAAGATTATAAATTCAAGTTGAAAGTTTTGGCGTTTTTTTCAACCATAAGGATGGAAATCATGCATAACGCATAACTGTTTTTAACATGTTTTCTCTAAACATAGGTTTTCTTTATTTTTTTAGGCATCTTGGTAACTCGTGATTGCAAATGTGCACTTTTTCATTACCTGCATCTCTTGTTTTCCCCAAGATGCCAATCTTGGACTGAGTTTCATATCTTCTTGATTTTCCTGTCTATCTGATTTTAATTCCTGCCTTTGGCTTTCTAACTTCATTTTCTTTCTCTGTACTTCATAACTCTGGAGCTCCAGGGGTTTCCAGAGGTGCTAGCCCTTTGTCCCTAGTGATACCTTTCCCTGTGGCTACCCATTCTCTTGTCTTTTCTTTATTTAAAAAACTTGTTTTATTTATTTGATCCTTTTCCTTTTTAAATTCTTCATTCCTCACTTTCCCCTTGCAGGGGACTTTGCATTCTTAAATTTGAGGAAACTGTGGTGCCCCATGTCTGGGATCTGGCTCTTGAAAGAATATGCCCGTCGGGCAGCTGTTTCCCTGAAGTCCTCTGCTTCTACGCCATCTCCCTGTCCTGTTGGCTGTACTAGCATCACAGCGGATAACTCTAGACATCTCTAGATGGCAGCATCTGCCTCTCTCTGCCTGGAGGCTACACTAGAGAGAACAGATAGTTGACTGTCGCCTGAAGGATGATGTGTAATGTGTCACTGAGTCTTTACCACACACGTCTCCCTTGGCCTTTCTTCTCTTTCCAAGTGAGGTTTAACTCTGGCAGACAGTCACGACGTGGAATACCCAGTGTGCCTTTTCCCTGGCTTCCTGTCACTGTCTTTAATTTACCAAGTCAGAAATGGGAATCTCATTATTCAGTCATGTTCAGTCCAGTGAATTTTATTGTAGAGAATGTTGCTTTCAAGGGTAGCCTTTGGGTGAGTAATCTCCTCAGAAATTGCTCTCCAAACCGGGAGTGATGGCTCATGCCTGTAATCTCAGCACTCGGGAGGCTGAGGCAGGAGGATTGTTGTGAGTTTGAGTCCAGCCTTGGCTACAAAGTGAGCTCCAGGCCAGCCTGAATGGCATAGTGAGACCCTGTCTCAAAAAGAGAAGGGCCGGGGATCTAGCTCAGTGGCCTAAGCGCCTGCCTGGCAAGCGCGAGGTCATGAGTTCAATCCCCAGTGCCGCAAAAAAAAAAAAAAAGAAAGAAAGAAAGAAAGAAAGAAAGAAATTGCTCTCCAGGCATGTGGGCAGTGCTGCTAGGATAGCACAGGAGCTGAGATGTAAAATGCTAAGACCTGATCTTGTATCCTTATGTCCAGGGCCAGCTGGATGGGCCCTCTGGTGTGAGAAGCTCCATTTTGGTTTATGAGTGACTCGACTAAACACTGATATCCAATACACAACCCCAAACCAAATATATTATGTTGTGTTCTTGTTAAGAAGACTTTAAGTGGAAGAGAATGCAGCGTTGGAATTCAGTGCCGAAGACTATTCAACTTTTAAACAGAAACAGGTTATGATGGAATGTTCGGTTACCTGTCATTATTTTTTTTAACCTGTCTATTCCTCCAGGAAACTTCAGATTCCCTGAAGCCTGGCAGGGTCATGACTTTGTGTTTTACGCTGCTGGAAGTCCTGGGCTGTGTAAGGGGAAGGTACTTGGGAACCTGTCGCACATTCACAGCGTCCTCTTTGCCCTACATTTGCTGGTGCTTGATAGCATAGCACAAAGGTTTATCTCAGAATATTTAAACACACACTGTCTGGGCCTTAACTTCTGTGTTCCAGTGGAGTTGTGTTCAGTTGATTTAAACAAAACACAGAGCAGCTCCGTGAGTGCCTGCATTATTCTGGCTATGCCTTCCTGTTGGGTCAGCCTTTTCTCTGCTGCTCTGGAATTGAAACCCAAGCAAAAAGAGATGAGCCAGATGCTGAATTCTAAGAAATGTTTTTAGTACTTCACTGGGAACCACACAATTTGAAGAAGTATTTCTTTTCTAAAGGATATTTTGAAAAAGAGACCTAGAATTTCTTCCAGGAGTAGGAGATTTGTTTTCCCCTAACTATAGACCCACTGAACTGTACTTCTGTGCCAGCAAATCTGTGTCCCTTTCACCCTCTGAGTTCTGTTTCTTATAGTTGGAACCCCAGGTTGTTGTCCTGTGTGGGCTCCCTTCCCCGCCGTGGACCCTAAGGGAAAAGTGTGCAGTTAATCTGGAAGAGAATTTACATGGCTCTTAAGGCTTTGGTTTACAATGATCACTGATCAGAAATGCTCTTGCCAGGGTTGCTTTTTCAAAAAGCAATAGAGAGGCCTGGGTTACCTGTGACACCAGTGCCAACACAGACCTGTATGTTATGTCGACCTCACAGTGTCCTCATCTGCAGGATAATCTCCCCGGGGGATGGGGCAGAAGCTCAGTCACTTTGTGGACCTTATTCTCCCTGCAATGTTGCTGATTTACAGTGATAATTTTTAAAATACAGGGATGTATGCAAAAGAGATAGTGTTGCTACAGCTGTTGACCTTTTTATAAAAAGTAATATAAATGGAATACTGGAAAATTTCAAGAATACAAAATGGTATAAAATAAAAGGTGATGCTGGGCATGGTGGCGCATGCCTGTAATCCCAGCACTTGGGAGGCTGAGGCAGGAGGATTGTTGCAAGTTCGAGACCAACCTGGGCTACAAAGTGAGTTAAAGGCCAGCTTGAACTGCATAGCAAGACCCTGTCTCAAATAAATAAATAAATAAATAAATAAATAAATAAATAAATAAATAAAGTGATTTACTTCTCTCCCTCCCCCTCTACAAAGGTAATCATTGCTATTTGTTTCATGTTAGTCATTCCAGAAAAAAAAAAAAACTCTACAGATAATTAAAATACATACCACTACAATTTTTTATGTACTGTTTGAGCCTCGCTTTGTAACTTAACCTGAAGATCTTCCACAAGAGCACTACAACTCCACTGTGTCCTTTTTCATAGTGGCATAGTGTCACCACATGGAAACACTGTCATGTAAAGTACCTGACCAACCCCCAATTTATCATATACATTTCCTGATCAGGCCCCCAGTGCCTGACTGGATTCTCAGACAATAGCTTTGACCCCTGTGACTGTGACCTGTGTAATGTCTGGTATGAAAATACACAGGCACTAGGATTTTTTTTCTTGGAGAGTGATTTGTAGTTGTTGGTGAGATAAGTCTTCTGACAGGGTTTCATAGGGTGACTCAGCATGCATTGTGTTCTATCAAAGAAATGTTGGCTGTCATGACAAATACACTCAGAGTTCTCACTGGCCTGACACAATAGTTTATTTCTCCCTTGCCCACAGGGGTTTTTGGTGGGCCATGCTCAGTTTCACAGCATCTTCATTGGTGACAGATGATATAGACTCAGGCTGACGTAAGTTCTGCCATCTTTATGTTGCTTTCATAATCCCCTGGGTATTGACACCTGAATGATATAGAAGAAATGGGAAAGGGTGAGGGCTGCACCGGAAGTGTGACTTAGCCAGGTCATCAGAAGTGACTCCTACCTACCCATGTTCCATGAACTGGACTCGGTCTTGTGATGGCAGCAGACAAGGCTGGGAAGTACCTTCTAGCTGTGAGCCAGAAGTACAAAGAACTTGTTCGACAAAGAACTAGCCAATTAACATGACTGAAAACCTGCATGGGAGTGTCACCAAAGAATCATTTGTCATCAGAAACAGTGCCGCTGGGCTGCCTGTCTCTTCCTTTGCTGTTGCAGGTGTTGGATCCACTGGCTGCTTATTCCAGAAGGGATACTCTCCCCTCTGCTCTCTAGTTTTTTCTCCTTTTCCCTCTCCACAAGCGTGGTTCTTTAATGGCTGTAGTAGGTTCTCTGCTATATGCAGAGATCTTAATTCAAATGTGCAGCTAAACTTGAGTAGAAAAGAGAAGGCGGCTAAGTGGGATAGTACAGTTTCTGCTGAGCGCCTCGAGGGCACCCCTGTCTGAGCAGAAGTTACATTAGGGCTGTTCTTGCAGAAGGACCATGTGCCTGTCTCCTGTGTTCTTCTGTGTATAACTCTTGGAAAACTATCACTCTGGGCTTTCCAGGTGCTGGCTTCTTGGAATAGAGGAGGGCCAGGAACACACAGGGGCTGGGCAGAGGCCCAGGGAATCTGCCAGGCAGCAGTGCTCATGTTGGCCTCTCTGTGCCACCACCTGGGCACCCTCACAGTTGGTCTCTGAGTGCTGGAGAGAGACATCAGTAATGCTCTACTGCCCTGGCTTTGCTGCTGAGGAATCCCAGCCTGGCTGTGGCAAGGGATAAACAGTTTTCAGCCACATGCAGCTTGGTCATTTGAGAATTAGTGAAGATTGTCTATCATCCTGCATTACCACTCCATTTTTTTTAATGACACCATTTGAGGGAGTGAAAAGCAGCTATGTTCTTAGTGCATGACTATGCTTTTAACACAAATGTGTAAGAGACAGACTGAAGAAATGATCCCGGAAATGTTGCAAAGTAAATTCTTTGCCCTTCCCTCTCCTGTTCCCCTTTGCCACTTGGCTGTGTGTTTATTCAAGTAAATTGGATGCATTTCAGTGCTTGGGAAAGCCTCAGAGTATTTGTGATGTCTTGATAAGACACATAATACATACTGGGTAGGTTAACATCTGTTATCTGAAGCATTTTAGTAGTTGGTCATGTCGAGAAAGTATCATCTATCGAACATCTTGATTTACCCATCTGTTGGGTCCTAATGTAGCCATATGCAAAGGGGCAAATGGATGCAGAAGAAGGAATGTAAAAGACCCGTGACTTTCAAATGATGAAAGTGTTGTGTACTCTTTAAATAATGGTGCCTGTCAGGTTTTTAGACACTTTTCTTAGAAAGGAGAAAAGATACGAAAAAGATAGCTGCAAATGCAATAGGAACGGATGGCAAACCTGGTGACTTTAGAAATCAATACTGGAATTGTGTACCTTGGCTATAATTTATCAGAACATCTCAAAGTGTTGTACAGAAGAGTTCAGGAGTACCCTAATTTTACGAATGAAGCAATTGATGGCTGGCTGTAAACTGCTTCCTTCATTCACAGCAGAGAGCTGTGTTTGGGCCAGGAAGCTGAGAACAGGGCATAGGCTTGGGTAATGCGTGATCTTATACATTCAGACCCCATCAATCAGTATCATTGCGATGGAGTCATGGGTACAGAGCTGGCCGCTGAGCCAAGCCAGACTAGGAAATATGCCAGGAAAACAATCGATAGGAGCTACATTACTGAAAATTAGTCAGTGCTGAGTTATTTTTACTGATTGAGGGATATTGAGAATGACCTTAGATAGTTTTATAAAGAAAAACCTTTGTGCTTCTTGAGCAGGACTGACCTAACAGGCAATTCTGTCTCTAACACAAAACTTTGGGACAGGGCTGGAGAAACATGCAGTCTGTACTGGGTACCCTCAGGAGAGCGCTGCCTGTGTTTGCTTAGGGAAGTGGTTATCTTGCAGAGCCACATGCAGTAAAATCTCATTTGTTGTGGCTGAATATTTGCTGTGATAGAACCTGGGTGTCACAGGTAGTCAGAAGGAACATTAACAGCGTAATCTCTAAAGAGGGAAAACAGAACTGCCTGCAATGGAGGAGGTGAGGCAGACCTTTGAATTAGAAGGATGGAACGCAGAAGGCAGGGAAGGGAATTGTGAGAGCTGGGCATGGAAGGCTGTGGTCTGTTCTGAAGGGCAGCTCTGCCTCGGTGCCCTTGGGCTGTGCCGCGGGGAAATGTCAGCAGGTTTGGGGAGCTGCTGCCCTTGTCCATGCTTGGCTGCCACCTACTCCTCCCTCCAGTCCCTGACTTCACTGTTCTCTACTTTTCCTTGGACGTCTCCCCTCCTCCACCCTCTGTGTGGAGAAGCATGTTATTTATAGTGGATGAAGCATGAGTGCTGGCGAGCCCTGCATCACGGGGGCTCTGGTGACCCATGTCTGGATGAAGGTTGGAAGTACCTGGTGGTCAGCTCTGGGCACCAGCTAAGACCGACCGACTTAGCAAGGCATTTCCCGGCGAATGAACGGGAGCTCTTTTACATGCTTAGAGTTTTTAAAGGAATCTCAGTCCTGAGAAAATATTCCTGGGATGTCTTTGCTTGATGCTCAGTATCTATTTTTTGACCTTTTATCACCTTCTTTTTTATTTTTGGTACCTTGGAACTCAGGATCTCATGCTTGCCAGGTGGGTACCATGCCACTGGGCGGGCTATATACCTGGTCATATCACCTTCTCATGAGGAGCTTTTCTTCTCCAGAATTCTTTTTTTATTACATTAAAAGCATTATTTTTGTCTAGAATATATTTTCACAAACATGGATAGAAAGAAATATTGTAGAGCAATGTTTACAGTTGATGAGTATCTGGGTGAAAAATCATAACAATCTTTCAGTGTATTTGAAAAATTTGCAGCTAAAATATTGCAGGTAAAAGTGGCAGATGTAGCCGGGCATGGTGATGCACCTGTAATCTTAGCAGGAGGCTGAGGCAGGAGGATCACAAGTTTGAGCATAGCCTGCATGATTTAGTGATTTAGTGAGACCCTGTCTCAAAAAAAAAAAAATGAAAAGGTTGGGAATGTAGCTCAGTGTGAAGGCCCAGGGTTCAGCCCCTAGTATTGAAAAGAAAAAGGCAAATGTATTTTCCCTTAAGAAACATAAGACAAATTAAAGGAAGCAGTTTATTAAATGACTTTCCCGAGGGCAGTCAGAAGTTAAGTATGAGAACTGGGAATAGATTGCAATTGCTCGGTTACCTTCTTGTCCCTTTCAGGCCATGTCTCCTCCCTAAAACAAAGACAGATGCTTCTGAAGAAGATGTCTCCAAGCCCTGCAGCGTTGCTGTGTATCTCTGCTTATGAATTATCCAAATAGGAGAAGCGAGTGGTTGATTGGTACCTAAGTGTCAGGTTTTTTTTTTTTTTTTTGGTCTTTTTTGGGACAGGGTCTCGTTATGAAGTTCAGGCTGGCCTTGAGCTCACTTTGTAGCCCAGGCTGGTCTCAAACTCGCAACAATCCTCTGCCTCAGCCTCTCGAGTGCTGGGATTACAGGCGTGCGCCACTACGCCCAGCCTAAGTGTCAGTTTTATAAAACTGCTAGTTGGGGCTGAGGGTATAACTGCGTGGAAAAGAGCTTGCCCAGCATGTTAGACACCAGGGCTCAATTCCTAACATCTCAAAAACAAAATCCTACTAATCAAATAGCATTAGTTAGGTAGGTATTTCACCCTCGGAAAAGAAATGGTTCTAGTTCTAAATGGAGAGTTTTCATTTCTGATGGCTTGAAATAGAACTAGCAGAGTCCATGGTAAGCAGTCTTTAGTTGTGAAAGAAGGACTATTAGATGCAGTTCTGATGGCCAATGGAGAGGCAAACCAAGCCTTGAACGCCATACTTTGGCATTGCCAATCTAGAATTAAAGAAGGAGGGAGGAAAGACCCGGGAAGTATACTGATGTAAATGGTGTTTTATCCACTAGGTGGCGCATCAGGAAATCGTCTTTGCAATGGAGAAAGTAAAAATGTTGATCTTTAGGAATAAAACGTATACCCTTTGTTTAAGGTGATTCACTAAGTCAGCTGGAAAAAACAACTGGAATACATAAAATTAATTTTCTTGTAATAAAACTATTAAAAGAACTTTAAAAAAACTAATAGATGGGCAGGGGATTTAGCTCAGTGGCCTAAGTGCCTGCCTGGCAAGTGCAAGGTTGTTGAGTTCAATCCCTGGTGCCACAAACCACCCCTCCCCCCAAAAAAAACTAATAGATAATTGGAATACAGTGCTTTATGGGACACGTGGAGGTGTTTTTCTACAGATCACTGATACAAGAGAATACTGTTAATCTTGAGGGCATTTTGAGTTATAGGGAATAAAGTATGGGAGATGTTTTGGTAGCTATGTTTATATATTTTGAGTTATGGTCAGAAAATGCTGCATACTTAGGCTGGAGAAATTCCTTTCAGTAATTTAAAAAATTAATGGAACATATTGGGTGTAACTTCTTTTTGAAGGAACAGGCTTTATTGTTGCTGGAATGCATTATCAATAACTCATTACATGAGCAATTAAACACCACAGCTAAATGAATAACTGTTCTGAGAGAATATTAGTTGTGGTTTTTGTGTAAAAATTGTCAAAGATGCTTCTTCAGAAGCACACACAGGAAGCAATGTTATCATTTCTTGAGCAAGTATCTTCTCTGCAAACTGAGTAGTAACATTAGCAGCACACTTTTCAGACGTGTTTTTCAGAAGACAAGTATGGAATTAAAGAACTTCCTTTCTAGTGAACTGTTAGGATTTTATTTTTCATTTTACACACACACACACACACAAACACACACATGCACAGACACACACATTTTTCCTCTAAAGAAGTATGCATTTTTCCTGATGATTTAGGACAACGATTTGCTGTGTATTGCTTTAGGAAGTAGAATCAGATTTAATCTGTTAGTTTTGTCTGTAGGTAAAATAGTCAAGATACACATATCCAGTTGTGTTCAGTTTTCTTTAGAGGACAAAGAATAAAATTAGCAGGCTTCTGGCAGATACCCTTACCTGCTGTCTCAGAGGAGAGCTGTGACAGGTTTTCAAGGTTGTCGGGTAAGGTATGAAATCGTCACTGGAGAGCGGGTGGCACTGGAGAAATCTCAGGAAGGAAATGATGAAGGATTCTATTTGCTTTTAATAATTGAGCCATGTGCTATGTTCGGTAAGGTCAAGACAGATAGAACTGATCCAGTACATTAAACCCCACTTTTAGTGGACAATTGTGCAAAAAGTGTCTTGTCTTTGTGGGGCAATGCTCGTCTTTGGTAAAAAGAGACTGGAGTCATGTTATTCTGTAGATATAGGAGTGGATGCTTCTTTTCCCTTCTGCTTGCTTTCAGTCACTTCTATCTTCCTTGCTTAAAGTTTTTTTTTTTGGCACATGTTGGAAATATTATAAGGAATATAATAGTGAGGTTTTTAAATATGTGTTTTAGATGCTTCAACTAAATACTTGAATGTAACAGTTGAAGGAAATTACATGCTATGATTTGAAAAGTGGCAGAATTTGTGAGGTCTGGACTAGTGTAAGCATCGGATCCAGGGTGGTGTGTAGTTGGAGAAGTGGCTGCTTTTGGGAGCCGAACCCACCGTTCTCTGGCTGCTGTCACACGTTAGCACTCTCAGTCCATTCTCTGTGTTTGCCTTTGCACAAGTTGCTCTCTCTTTCCCCGGGCAGCTTGCCCAGCTCCCTGCCCTTCACCCCACTGAGAATTCTTCTTCCCCAGATCTTGGCTTCAACTTCTCTGTCCTCTTGAGTCAGTCGCAGAGCTTCGCTGTCCTTGAGTTCCTGAGAACACCCTGGAGATTGCCATTCAGTTGGCCTGGTTGCAGCCCTAGAGTTTGGAATTTGTCAGAGGCCCTCCAGTTATTTCAGCGTGTAGATGAATGGGAACTGCTGATTTGTTCCTCTCCTCTCCCAAACCCTCCTTTACTCTCTGCTCTTCCTGAGTTACACCCTCTCCCTCCCTCAGCAGCTCCAGCACCTGGCTTGTACTGTCCTGGGTCTCCACTTCTTTCCTGTCTTTATTTATTTATTTGCCTGGGGACTGTAGGACCAAGTCTTTTCCCTCTTCCTATTCCCAGCATCAATCATTGTGCCTGACTCATAGTGGATGCTTAGTGATTGGTTTAAGAATCAAGGGGATAAAAATAAAGTAGTAATACAATGATGTAAACAAATCGATTCATGCACTTCTAACTCAGGAATTTCATCATCTGGCTAGATATTTCTCCTTTACATGAAGAGCATAGATCCCCTAATCTCCTGTCTTTCCTTAAAGCAGTGATAAGTATATAAAATTAAAGAGGAATATGTTCTGTTGGATGGTATTAGCTTGAGTCACAAAAGCCAGCTTTAGATAAGGAGACCAAGGAGGCACTAATCTTGAAGTCAATAAAGCTCAAGGAAGTGAGTGGAAAATGTTGTCGATTTTTAACAGAGTAATTCCCCATCGCCTTACTTAGAGAATATTAATTTATCTAATTGGTGATAATCTGGCCAATTTATTGTAGCATTAAAAATGCAAATCAGTTGCCGTATCAAAATATTCACTGGTGTGCTTGAGACTTTTTATATTTTCTTTTATTTTATTAGGTGATAATGGAAGGCATAATTGTTAATGTTTGATTCTGGCAAAATACAATTAGTTTCTGTGAAACACATTGTGCATTAATGATATCATTAAGATGAATGAATGTAAATGAATGAGCTGGGAATTCCAAACAGAACACAGTGACTTTGTATCAGTGTGTAAAACTTGAGGTAGATTGCCTTGATTTTTAAAGATAATGTGCTAGAACTCCTGTTGAATTCTTATATAGACTAGAGAGAAAATAAATCTAGGAAAATGAATCAGTTACCAGAAGAATCGAAAACATTTTTTTAGTACTCATTGTCATTTTGGGAGTACTCACTGTCATTTTGGGAGAAGACTTTTGTAAATTTCTTTTGACTGAGGAAAGACATCCTTTAGTTTTGCTTTAAGAAAAAATTTAAAGACATCCTTTAACAGGACTTTCCAGGGATTCTATGTTTATATTTTGGTGTATTTAAAAAAAGGATCATAAATCATTGTTTGTTAAAATTAGATGTGACTACATAGTATTCTTGTATTCCAGATGTTCTGCAACAGACACATATTACATTAATAATTTTTAAATGTCGTTAAGAAAACCAGACAAGTGTTTATTTTTCTTGAGCTATGAGATAGAGAAAGCCAAAATGGAGAGAGATGCTGTTCATTGAAGTCTCAGGGCGAACTGTATAGAATGACCCCAGAATCAAGAGGT
>RJWT010045379.1:0-11634 GCA_004365215.1 Cuniculus paca
ACTTCATAGAGACAAATGATGCAAATTACAAATAGTTGGAAATTTATATGATTTTTCTAAATATAGGATTTTAACTTCTGAAATTTTATAGTTAAGAATTATAATAGGAAAAATTGTCTGTCTGTCTGTCTGTATCTATCTATCTATCTGGATGATACCTTTTATTTTTTCAGTCTTCAATGCTTTAAATAACATATGAACAAAATGCATCTCCTTAATGTTACAAATCATTTCTTTTTCCACTTATTATTTTCTTCAATAATAATTTTATATCATAGTTTTCTACATTTTGAAATGTAAATATCAAGAATGTAAACCTATTTGGCTTTAAGAAAGAAGTGTATACATTGCAGTTCATTTCTAGAAAAGCTAGAAAAAGGGGTAGGTTTATTATTGATGTTTGAAGAACTAATGTTTCTATGATTCTGTTTATTCTACTTTCTGGTCTCTTCTGTGTTAATCTTATGTTGAAACAGTTTGTCCTAAACCTGCAATTTCCTCACATTCTCACAGCTACCACTGCAGGAAAAGGTAAAATTACAGGTTTCAAATACAGAGCAAAACTTTAAACCTAGATAGCCATGAACCTAATTGAATCATAAAAGTAATCCTGAGCCAGTATCTTTGCTCCATACAATAAGACCAGTCAGGAATAACCTTAACCAGTCAACTTAAGGTTATCAACCTCAAATACACACCATTTGTAAAAGGGGCTATCCTTCCTCCAGTACATGTATGTGTTTGACCCCTTTCTCAAAGCTAAGATGAATGAATATGACTGGGATTGTTTCTATATCCTCTGTTGTGTTGATTTGATCCACATGTCTGTTTTTGTGCTAGTGCCATGCTGTTTCTGTCCCTGTAGCTTTGAAATATAACTTGAAATCCAGTATCATGTTGCTGTTTGGTTTGCTTTTGTTGTCCAGGTTTGCTTTTTGATTCTGGGTTTCTTCTGGTACTATATCAACATTAGGATATGTTTTCTCTAGTTTAATGAGAAATGCTGTTAGTATTTTGACTGGGATTACATTAAATCTACATGTCAGCTTTGGTAATGTGGATGTTTTGACAATTTTGCATTTGCTTATCCAAGAACAGGGAATACCTTTTCATTTTCTGTAATCACCTTTTTCAGATTTCCGTAGTTTTTGCTGAAGGGGCCTTCTACTTCCTTGTTTAGAACAATTCCTAAACACTTAGTTTTTCTTAATGATATGGGCTGTTCATTTCTTTTTCCATGAGTGTGTTATTGATGTACAGAAATGGTATTGATTTTCATGTGTTGATTTTATCTTCCTGCTACATTACTGATTTGGTTATTAATTTCAGGAGTCCTTTGATGAAAATTTTTGTTTCTCATACATAAAAGATCATGCCATCTACATTCCATTTTGTATTTGTTTAAGCATGCTTTGAAGGAAAATAGGTAGTCTGTTTTGGAGAAAGTTTCATGTGCTGCTGACAATAATATATATTGTATTCTTTCAGAGTGAAACAGTAGTTTTTTTTATCAAGTTCATTTGTTCAACTGTATTTCAATTCTGATATTTCTTTGTTCATATTTTGTCTAGTTGACCTATTTATGAATGTGGGATATTGAGATTCCCCCTATACTTCTCTTGATGTTTGTCTGATATTTTATGTCCAGTAGTGTTTGTTGTATGAAGTTGGATACACAGGTGTTTGATGTATATATATTTATAATTGTTGTATTTCCTGTGTGTTTGTTCCCTTGAGCAATATGTAATAACTCATTCTCTCCTCTAATTAGTTTTGTCTTGAATTTCACTTTGTCTGAAAATAAGTATTCCTGCTTCTTTTGAGACTTCCAATGCATGGAATATTGTTTGCCAGCCTTTGATTTTTAGTATATGGATTGATTTTTGTATTAAATTTTTCTTATATACTGTATACTGTTGAATTTTGTGTCTATATCTTTTGATTATGGAGTTGAAACTGTTCACATTACTGAAAGTTTTTGACTTATTTTTTGTCACTCTATTATACTTCTTCTTCTGATTCTCCTTCTTTTCCTCTTTTGCTTCAATGCTCATTCTACTTGGTACAGACCTTTTGGTGTTTTTGGCTTCTTTATCTCTTTCTAGTATATCCTTCAGAAAATTTTGGAGTGCTGTTTTAGTGCTCATGAGTTTCCTAATGTGATCTTTGGAAGGAGACCAATATTATGACAAATCTAAAAATCTTTTGAACCCATAGTGTCTCAAATTAGTACATAGAATTTCTTTCCCACTAATGCTTAAATTATGACTTATGTTATAGCAATAACTTGCTTATGGAATTATGCTGTTATAAATTTAAATTGTGAGAAAAAAGGAGAAATTGTTTATCCCATAGGACACAGATATTTTAAAATTAAGCAAAGTAGATCCCTACAGTTCTAAAACTCAGACCTTCAAAGTAGGATAGACTTTGAATTGTTAAAGAAAAACTACCTTTTCTAAGGTGAAAATCATGCAAAACATTCCAAGAATAAAACCATTGTGCACTGCTTTAAGAAAAAACAAGATGCTAACAGTACTTCTTTAAAATATTGTTTATTCAGAGCATCATATCAATTAAAATATTTCTATAGCATCTTTTAGAACAGATTATCATGTTTGCATTATTTGAAATATTCTCTTAGTACATGCAAACATTTTTTTTAAAATTTGAGGCATATTTACAGGACATTCTTTATAGAAAGAGAAATACATTTCTACTACTATTGATGATTAATAATACACATACTCACTTACTCTCCAATCCCTATGGTGTATGGCTTCATTTCCTACTATGCATCCTATATCATGAGACCTTTAAGTATTAATATAGTGAAATGTCCTTACCAAAAAAGAAAACAAAACAGTGCCTAATTAAGACTGAGTGCTTGTATTAGTTTAAAAAATTGAGAAGCCAGTTTTTAAAAATGCTGTGAAAGACCTCTAAATTCCATAACCCAGAAAATGTAAGATTACTGAAACAGAGGCTTATCAGTCTTAAAGAAATGTCAATAGTTCATTTGTTTTTCTTTCATGTTTGCCACTGGAGGTAATTCAGTTTTCTCAATAAATTAAAAAGTTGACAATTTAATAAGTACCTGTCATTTACACTTGGAAATTATGATCCAGTTCATTTCGAAGAATGAATCTACACTGGTATGGTGGTCTTGTCAGCTGACAATTACAAAGATTCTTTATTCCATGGCTCCTGTGCTGATTTATTTACACTCTGAAAGGAAATGTAAAATCTGAAAAATGAATCCAGCTTTTCCTCGATAACTTAATCATTCTAGCATGTTTTAACTTTTATGTATTTTCTGGTGACTGCTGTCATTGGTGCATTTCTCTTTCTCTTTTTGGAATTGAAGTCATAGGAACTTTTTCAATAAAGGTAATGTGTCATGAATACTTTTCCTAGTCCATTTGTGTAGTACCAACCTTCCTAAAAGAAAGATATAAATGATTGCTAAGATGTTTATTTTTAAACATGCTATGTTATTATAGTCACTTATCCTTTAATTGCACTAAACGTAAGTTATTTCAAATAGACTCATGATTTATAGGACAGTGTAAGTCTTTCTTTCAGACATAAAGGATGCATGTAAATGAGACATTAGAATGTGGGCATGGCAAGCTGATGAATTCTGTCTCTAATTTTGCCATTTTTCTCTTCTCACTTGCTACCTCATTTTCTTTCTCTGTTTCTTCTATTTTTGAAAATTCAGACTAGAATCATATTGCTCTAATATACCTTTAAATTTATAATGAGGAGTAGGGCTAAGAGATGGTGTGAAACTTGATCTAAAACTTTAAGCAAAAATTCCATAGAAATGCATGCTTTTTCACATAAGTATAGTCATACAAAGCAAGTTATTTTTTAATCACAATAAAATTTTATTAACCTTTTTCATATTTGCGGAAGTCATTTTCTTTGTAACAGGTGACGTAAAAGAAACTTATATACGATTTCTAAAAGTTTTACATTAATTGTTGTCATCAGAGCTCTTTCTCATTGTCCAAAATTTAGAAACTGCCTAGAGTTGGCTGAAATAGATAAACCATGTGCAGGTATGCATGTCTGCATATGCATGTGTCATGTTAAGGCACTGGAATGCTTTGATATTCTTATGGATCTAGCTCCTAAATACACAGGTAATAACCCAAACAGCATATTTCTTTATCATGGTAAAAAATGAGGGTAAGAAAGTATCACAGAGGAAATTATAGTAAAGTAGTATAACCACATTGTAAAGTACAACTCAAAATTGACACATTTAGGTTTTCAAGACTATAATGTTTTGACCACGTGTGGTGGCACACTCCTGTAATTCCAGCATTTGGAAAGCTGAGGCAGGAGGATTACCGTAACTTTAAGGCCAACCTGTGCTACATTGTGATTTCAAAGCCAGCCTGAACTACTTCACAAGACCCTGTCTCAAGGAAAGATTATAATATTTTCTTAATATGTCAAAGATTAGAAAAACATTTTAGTACCCATGTAGTATATCACAAAAAACAAATTCACGTGTGAGCAGGTAACACTTCTCTTTGGATGTGTAAGGAGCCACTGAAGCTGGAAATTGATCACACATGACTGGGCAAGGCAAGCCCTCAGGAGAACAGAGAGCACCACAAGCAAGCCACCTGAACAAGTTACTCTAGTCCCATGAAACACCAAACCCTGAGGTTACTAGGCAGATAGATTACTTGGCAATGCGGTGTCACGTGACATTGTCGCTCAGTGTGTAAATAAAGCTGCTGCAGTGGTCGAGCAGCCCCTTTCCTCCCACAGGAGAGAAGTCTTCACCTGACCTTAGCCTTTGTGTCTTAATTTTTCCATCCTCTCGCCATACTTCCCCTAGGAACATGGATGCAGTTTGAAAAGGGTACTTTATTCTTTTTCATAATGATAGTTAAAATGTAGATATTGTAATAAGTATCACAAATCTGCCACATTTATATGAAAACATGAAGTATCTAAAATATCCGTTCTTTATAATATGGCTAAAACAAAATAATTAGACAGTCATTTATGGGTTAATATAAGTCATATAAAAGAATAAATGAAAGTGAATTACATTTAAACTCTACATTTAAAAATGTTTTACAATTTACATGTTTCACAAGATACTATTTCACATTTTAGAACTGGAGTAGTCCTGAAATTAAACCCTCAAATTATAAATGTTAAAATGCAATATATTTTCTGAAGTGTTCTTTTCATGCTTCTGTAAAAATTTTTGATCAAAGAATAATTAGCAAATAGCATATATATACAGAAAATACAAAATGTGATATTAAAAATATGATGTGATATAAAAATATGTGATATTAAAAATATGGTGAATATTTAAATTTTTGAAGAATTATTAAAATAAAAGACACGTTACTATTAATTACCCACAAAAACCCCTCCTCACTTCAAACACCCTTTTTCCATCATTCTTACCACATTGTGAAACAATTTTGGAAGTTTTGTTTCGTGAGTGTCCTAGGCTACACTGTCCTAGTTGACTCCCTGTCTTGAATTGATCCAAAATGCTAGCCTTTCATGGTCATTTTCACTCTGAGGAAGAGTGAGAAGTAGCATGCTGCCAGATCTGGTAAACAAGGTTTAGGAGGACACACCCTAGCATTTTTATGAGCTTGTCTTTCTGTTGGATCTTGCTGGGCAGCAACATTGGTGTTTTTTTTTTTTTTTTAAATCATATCTCTTAAAGACTCTCAAGAAGAGGACTTCCAGAACTGCTTCACAAAATAACAAAATGATTAGTGTGCTTGAAGACAGGGGAATTATTTTGAGAGCGATTAATGACAATGAGTCTTTTACTGTAACAAATACTTTTATTTAAACTCTCACTGACCTTATGTTTTGATCACTCTGTGTATGCTCCTGGTTAATTGAAATAAGGAAACCAAATGCCAGAGTGAAACTACTACAGTACTTTTAAAAAACAAAATCAATGTTTGTACTCAGTCCTGTGACTCTGAATCTCTCTCTCTCTTTGTTTTCACTGATATCACAAATAGGTAGCAGCAATATGAGGAGCACATACTCATTTTTATTATTATTTTATTAGCTGGCGATTGTACAAGTCTCATTGTGAAGTTAAAGCGGAAAGTACAATAGCCTCTTTGTTCAGCCATAGCTGGTTGAAGGTAGTCAAAAAAACTACCATATGTTAAGAGGGATGAGACCATTGCTAATGAGCCTACTACAGGTAGGTCCTGCTGATTTGCTTCTTTCATGGAATCACGCAGCAGGAGGGCACCTAGGTAAAGAGATAGCCCAAGAAATCAAGATTGGTCCTGCAGTTCACAGCAGTTGTATTTAAAGCAGTGACCTTCTTCATTAGAAGATGATGAATGTTTATTGGAAATGATTATATAGGAATTTGGTTAATACATTTGTTCTTTTTTAGGAAGTATTAAAGATAGAAAGAATTTTGAGTGTCTTCTCAATACTTCCCTGGGAAGCAAAATGCCATGGATATGATTGCTGTAAATAAATTCAAGATTTCCTTTATACATATATTTAACCAAAAACATCATATCCTTCACTCTTACTTATTTTCATAAATGTGCTACTTCCTAAATGACTAAAACACTATCTATTCAAAAATAACCAAAAAGAATTAGAAAAATATTTCTACAAACCTGAATGAAAATAAACACCCATCCATATTCTACCAAAAAGCCTTATATTGTAATTCGCTTGACTATGAGGATGCAGGTAAAATATACATAGGTAGATAAAATGGATAAATATAGTTCTCCTTGACTTTCTCCAGTGTATAACAGAAATGTTAAACATGGTGCATACTTTGCCCCAAATTTTCTAGAATTACATTTAAATGTGTGACTTACCAGTTCTGTACATCTCACATCGTGTATTACAAGTCATATTTCTTAAGTACCTGAAATTCTTCTAAAATTATGTAGGCAAATATAGTAGAGAATATGGCTTATATATAATACATTGCACCATACACCACATACTGGAAAACTAAGAAGTCTATATTTTTAAGACCTTTAGCAGCCCTAATTATCCATGTAATTTAAATTCTTTAAGTCAGTACTGTATACAGAAGACAGCAGTGATGCAAAGGACACACTTATTTGTTGTTTAGTTTGATTTTCAGTGCTGGGGATTGAACCAAGGCCCTTCTCGTTGAGCTACATTCCTGGTTATTCATTTGTTTATGTTTGAAGATGGTGTCCTGCTAATTTCAAGTAGGACTTGAATTTTCATTCCCACTACCTCAGCTTCCCAGCATGCTAGGATTACAGGTAAGCACTACTACACCTGGATCACACTTGTTTGATTTGGATATAACCAATAAAAACAGCCAAGAGTTTTGCATTTTTCTGAACGTGATTGTGATGAACGAGTTACAATGACATATACAGCAGCCAAAGTTCCTTCACTATGGCACATTCCTGCCTGTCATGGTAATTGGCCATGGAAATGGTGACAGGTTCCTGCAACTGGTAGCAAAAGTAGCAGCAGCTCTCCGGCTTGCCTGCAGTTTCAGGGTTGTATTGTTTTGCTTGTGTGTCCCCATATTTTCAATAAAAGTTTAAAGGTCAAAGTGATACTTATTTCAGCTTTCTGAATTAAGATGGAAGCCACTAAATTTCTACAATGCAAATCTTTTTCTGTTTGTCTAATTAAAAAAATCAATAAATATCAGCAGTACAATAATCACAGTAATAGATATCAATTGAAGGGAAATCTAATATTAAATGTTTAAACTGTTCCAGCATGAAAGTATTAATGATATCATCAGACATAGAAAATGAAATGTAGTTGTACACTTGTAGGTGTGTCCTGGAGCCTATTACTGAATACCACATAAATTTTGCCAAAAACCAAAAGACTTAATCAACTAAAGATGAGCTTCCCAAGTAGATCTTGGCTGCAGGGCAAGCAGCATTGAAACCTTGCCTTTATGTCCCACTGAAGTTATCTGTTGATGGATCAGGATAATATATGATATATGGGCAACATATTGATCACCAGTAGTAGAAAAGCAGTGAGACACCTCAGGTTTTGGAACAAATCCATGCAAACCTGAAGTCTTTTGGAAATAGTCCTTGACTTGCTACTAAATACTAATAAAGGATGAACCTGGGAAGCACAAAACTGATTACTGAAATGTTATAAATTAGATTGTATCTGATTCGCCAACTCGTAGTTTTTGGTTTGGCAGCATAACTGAAATGGAAGTTTTTAATACAAGATCAGACCCATGAAATGTTACATGAGACCGTGCCCCATTTTTTAGTATATTTCTAGTTTTAAGCTGCGCCTTTTCTCAGTTTCTACCGAGACCATTTTGGCTAATCACTAGTTTCCAGATTATTAAAGAATAAGGAAATGAGATGATTAAAGATAATTCTGTATCATATGCTGAAAATGGGCAGTAATGAACTCAGATTATAGCTTAGTGTGAAGTACACAAAGACTAATTAATTCCATAACCAATATAACATCTACTTAACTGATATAGCATCTACTTAGTAAGTGCAGATGATAGGCCAGGCATGTGGCACATACCTGTAATCCCAGCACTTGGGAGGCTGAGGCAGGAGGATCACTGAGTTCAAGGCCAGCCTGGGCTATATAATGAACTCAAGACCAGCCTGAACTACACAGCAAGATCCTGTCTTTAAAAAAAAATTGCAGATACTCAGTTGAATTGGAACATATGCATAATAGTATGCTAATAATGTGCTAATTAATCTTCACTGATATAAACATTTATACCAAAGATGCATTTACTATCCCTGTCTTCCTTGTCTCTGTCTGCAACACCACTCAGGAATTTCCACGTTATCTTCTTTATTTTAATATTATCCTGTTCAATTTTTTTTCTGAACAATAAAACTTTTACAGAAAAGGAAGCCAGACAGTAGCTGATTTCATGGGATTAAATTACTTTAGCATGTCTTTGAAAAGAAATAACTGCAGGTCTTGGAGTACACAGGCTGAATCCAGAAGACTCAGCTAGGAAGGCAGCTGGGAATCAAAACCTGCAACTTCAAAGTGCTCAGGATTCAGCTTATACTTTGATGTAATAAATGTTACTTAATGCTAATCCTCCCATTACTAGAAGAGTCTATACATTATGGACTAATATTTGGAGTGTTATTTCTTGTAATTACAAGCTTTAAAATGTTTCCTTCTATTCTTTGTGCTTTTAGAATCTTCTAGTTTAAAGGTTTTAATTGTTAAAGAAGAAATATCTATGTAAGGTTACACAATGACGTTTCTAGTAAAACAGATATTTCACACTGTTACTCAGCAATTTGGGACTTCTTGTGACCGTGACAAACAAGATAGGGGAAAAAAGAAATTATTGTGTAAACTGGTTGCTAAACCTAATCTTAAAAGGGAAAAAGGATGCTGCAAAAGTATTGTTAGTAATGTATGTGAGTATAGGGACCCCTGGAAACACCTTCAGAACTGCTATTGTATTCTTAAGGCTGGAAAAACAAAGCATAATGTAAGAACTTTTAAGACTCTCATATCTTAGAAAAAAAGATTACTGTTATACCACAAGAAAGAATCTTATCCATAGAACTATCTTGTTATGGTTTGTATCTAGATGCTCCCCCAAAGCCTCATATGTGCATAGGTGTGGCTTTTGAGGTCTGGCTGAATCCACGGTGTGTAACACTGGGGTAAGGGTGTGTGGTAGTACATTAGTCTACTGATTGGAATTAGCATAGTTCTAGGTGAAGCTGAATGGATTTACTAAAAACAGAAGCCCAATCCTGAGTGTGGGTGACACTTGCCAAAAGTCTCATAGCCTGACTGGTGTAAGAGGGAAAGACATGATGCAGATTGCTGTTGCTGCTTCCTGTCTTACTTGCCATGGCTGTTTCTCCTCTGCAATGCCCCTCTGCCCATTCGCCCTGCCTTGGAGCCAGCCATCAGTGGACTGAAATCTCTACAAACTTGTGCTAAACTAAAGTGTTCCTCCTTTAACTTTGAGTAATGGGTGTTTTGTCTCAGGCAGGAAAGAAAAGTAACAAAGACAATCTCTGTTCAAAGAGAATGAACAGTGAAGATGAGCCCAAACTAACTTTTCTAAATCATGCACTTAAATATCTTATCCATGCAAAGCACTACTCAACACATCTAATACAATAAACAGTTTAAGAATCATGGTAAATGACTTCTAACACTCCTCTGCAAATGCCCCTCTCCAATTCAATACAGCTATAATTACTATGGATAGCATAATTAAGAAGTTCGACTTAACTGATGCACAGGAAACACTGCAATCAAAAACTGCAGAATACATGTTCTTATCAAGAGCAAGTGCAGCCTTTATAAAATTACAAGTAAAAAAGCAAACCCCAAGCAATTTTTAAATGATCAAGACCAATTAACAGCATATTTCAATAATATTAAAACTAAAATTGTGAAAATTAAATAATAGACTTCTTACCAAACCAAGAGTCAAAGATATAATCACATTATAATAATATATTTTAATAAAGAGAATTGAGAGCTAAGAAAGGTATGATATGTTAAGATTTTCAGGATATAGTTCAAGTTCTGTTTAGTAATTTTATCACCATACACAAACATTTTAAAATGGAAAATCATCTAAAATTAAAATATGTATATATCCATTAGTAGTAGCAAGAAAATGAAAACCAATTTAAAGCAAAGTTAATTACTGGAAATTATTTGTCTGGTTTCTCACACAAATCTGTTCTTTTTCTCCTTAAACATTATATCTTAATTTTGTGTTAAAAATATACATCCTTTTGTTTTTCCTTTAAAACATTTACATTGCTATATAGATACTTACTGGATTAGATAAGGATGTTATTGATATTACTAACTGATCATTCTGATCTCTTAAAACTTTTACTCTCTCATACAAGAATTGCCATAAATTTATTACTGCCTCTTTGTAAGACCCGTTGCCCAATGCTAATTACCACATTTTTTTTTTTTTTTTGGCCTCTCCTTCCACTAGAGTCCATACCAGATTTTACCTTAATGATAGGTTAGCATGGTGGATATTTATTTTTAGACTCCTGAGTGTATCACAGCACTTTTCTGGCTTGACCAAACTGTACTGTCAGTGAGTCTTTACAATAGTAACTTTACAGTGTTTAAATAAGATTTATTGTAGCTGTCACTTTGACCATCTAAGATAAGGTCATTTGGTGAAAAATACATTTGGCAAGGGGTTTTCAATCTGAAAAATATGTGACTTTCAGTTGTAGTAATATATTATGTCATTTATCAATTATCATTATTCTTTCACTAACAAGTGAATATAATGGTGTAATGTCATTGGTGCTACACTGCTTACACTTTTCTTTACTTTCACCTAATAAGGAAGTGGAAAATGAACAAACTTCTTATTTGTGAGAACTTATAAACAGATTAAAATTGATATTTGGATAGATAAATGATTTGCTGAAAAATTAAGTTTTATCTAAACTTGCAGAAGTAATATTATAGTACCATATAAAATTTTGTCTTCCAAGATTAAATTATTGTTTTATAAACTTTACATGATTTATGTGATGTTAAATAAAGTGTAATAAAGTAATGTCATCAATATATGACCAATATTTCTAAAGGTAAAAACTACTCATAGAA
>RJWT010045380.1:0-11633 GCA_004365215.1 Cuniculus paca
GGAGGAATTATCTAAAAAGGGAAAAGAAATGACCACTATTAATCTATTATCATGATTTGAAATTTAGATTGTATTCATTGTTCTGATTAGTTTCATTTCATTCCAACTTGTTTGATTTTATTATACTTGATGACATGGACAGCTATTTTAAAGATAACAAAATATATAATTGCAGCCATCGAGGCTGTCCAATTTGCTTGTTTAGAAACCCTGTATGGCTTTCATTGTTTGTTTTGATTGATTTTACTCTATTCTGTATAGTTTGATTGTAATATGTCTGAAGGTGTAGGCAACTAATCTGAAGATAACAACTATTATGGTAGCCAATGCTGTTTTGCTAATATCTTGAAATTCTGTATTGCTTACATTGTTTTTGCTTTGTTTGTTTTGTATTGTTATGTTTTGTTTCTACCGTTTTAGTTTGTTGTATTTTGTTTGATTTTACTTATTTCTGATGGTATGGGCAAGTATACTGCAGATAACAAGAGGCATTATGGTAGCCTTACCAATTGCTTTTTACCCTGTTTAAAAGTCATGTACCATGTACATTGCCTTGTTTTGATTGACTTTACTCTGTTTTGTTTTGTTTGATTGTATTCTTTTCAAAATAAAAAAAAAGATATTTTGCCCCTGTTACCCTCAAAAACTCATACACATCCCTTTATGCAAAAGGCATTTAGTCCATCTGCAAGAATTACCAAAATCCTAAGAGTTTCAGCATTGCTGAAATGTTCAAGTTATAAATCTCCAATCTGTAAGGCAAACCTTAGCTGCGAGCCTATGTACAAATGAAAACAAAGTTACACACTTGCAACATGCAATGGCACAAGATAAACGTTCCCATTCCAGAAGATACAAATGGGAATACAAATCACCTGGACCAAAGCAAGTCCAAAATCCAGCAGGGTAAACATTAATTCTTGTAGTTCCACATCCATCATCTGAAGCAGTCTGCAGCAAATTGTGAGCTCCAAAGTGTACTCTTTAAGCAAAAATTTACTCTAGGTTTTATACTACTCTATCATGTTAAGAGAGCTCCCCACTATTCCCAGTTTGCTAAGACCTTTATAATGAATTGATGTTTAAAAAGAACAAATTTTAAGTGTTACACTTTAATGTCTTTTCATATCTGTTTAAAGAACATGATCTTTTTCACTTAAAATTTTAATTAGTAGACATAAATAAAAGATTTTTTGAACTTTGAATTAGAAAATTCTTACATTAATGATGTGAATCCAATCACTTTAAAACTAGAAGAGTGGAGATAAAATGATCCCTTCTAATAGGGATATTCCAAGATTCAAAGAAATTAAGTAATTTTTCCAAAGCCTCACAGTTAGAAATTTAAAGGTAGTGAAGAGTTTGGATTTATTCTCAAATTTATTTCTATTGAAAATATTTTGTGTCTCTGTATTTCATACAACACATGCACACATATGCACACACAATGTAAGTGAGGTACCATCTATATATAGCTACTATGTACCATTATCTATCTATCCATACATACGTATATAATAATTTGAGGCATTTAATCTGACCTTGGGAAAAAAAGAAGGTGATATTTTACTACTTAACAGAATTAAGAGAAATGTCTACTTTTTATTTGGACAACTGTTGAGAAGTAAAGGAGGGGCTTTAAGTTATAGAAAATGAAACCAGTACAGTTCCCATTATTAGATTAATCAAATCTGGCAAGTTGCATAGCACTTTTACCTAACATAAACATAAACAAGATGTAGACTACCAAAAACTACAGGCAGATTAGGAAGGCCAGGAAGATGTAGAGTTTGGCTGAGCAAATCTGAAAATGAGAATAAAGATTACTTTTTCTCCTATTCCTCTTTCCTTATCTATTTTTTCTTCTTTTAATGCAACCTAAGATGAATGGTAATGAGTTAAAAAATACAATATTAAGAAAAATATTGTAATATTAAGAAAAAAATACAAAATTATACCTTGGCTTCATTTTTAACATTTAAATTATTATCTGTTATAGCTTATATCTAAGTACTCCTCAAAAGCCTCAAATGCTCATGGGTCAGGCTCTGGAGAGTTAATTGAATCATAGTGTGATACTCATCAATGGATTATCCCACAGATAAATTTAGAACTAAATGTGATACTGGGAGACGAAGTCTGGTTAGAGGAAGCGGGTCGATGGGGCTGTGGCCTGAAAGGATTTATTTCTTATACCATGAGCTGCTTCTCTCTGTCATGCCTCTCTGTCATTCTTCCCTTCCTTGGAACCACCTGACTATGGACTAAAACCTACAAATTGTGAACCAAAATAAACCTTTCCTCCTTTAAATTGTGAGTGTAGGGTATTACGTCTCGATGAAGAAGAAAGTCACTGTGACATTACCTATTAACATCAATTCCAAATACTGTATATTTAATACAATATTGGGTAACTATTGTTACTTAGTGAATATGTTAAACTCAAGGTTATAAATCTAGGAAAATGTGGGCAGGAATATGCCAGCTCTTTCAGACTTTATGACTAGAATACTACTGTCTCCTTGTGGTATAGTTTCAGAATGACAAGTTCTGATTTTTCCAAATTTTTCCAAACCAGAATTTTGACTGCCTTTTATTAATCACCTTCCTCATTTATAGAATAGGGACAATCATAGTAAACTCCTCAGTAAATTTGGCAACATTTAAATCGTGATAACAATTTTAAGCCCAACATGATTGAGTTCCTACCATGTACCATGTGCTATTTTAACTGTTTTACTTTGATTATCTTATTTCTTCTCACAACATTTATAATGGATATAAAGTCCTTAGCTAATACTATGTTAGCAGTGTGTACTCAATAAATCATATTTTAAAGTCCATAAAGCTCTCTCTATATATCTCTGTTAAGTAGGAAAAACACATTTATTTAAACAACTCAGCCAACAATGATTGTTTTCCAACCTCCAGAGAGAGAGGCTCTACCTTTAAGATATTGACTTGTACTGAAGATGGAAGTTATACTGATTGAAAACTATAGCAGTCTAGTAATTTTCTACCAGTGTGACAAGATTGTTGTGCTAGCTCAAAGGCAAAAAATTCATTCTGTGTTTGGTGGTTAGGGAGATCTTTATAGGAAAGGCATTTAACTTATCTTTTATCTAGATAGCCAAGCAGCATTTGAATCCCAACTCTGCTCCTACTTTCCTGGCAACCTTGCACAGATTACTTCTCTTTCCCTGTTTCTTGGTTAGAAAATGGCTCTGATAATTCTTCCCTGTCACAGGTGGGCTTTAAGAATTTAGGGAAATGTGCATATAACACTTAGCATATTGCATAGCCTGTGTTACTATTATTTCCCTTTGTCTAAGTTGCCATCATCTGGAAAAAGTAAAGGATTTGGTGACCTTTCTAACAACCTCCCAGATCAATGGTGGCACACCTATGTCAAGTGTGCCACAACAGGCTGTTTATTATCATGGAAAGTGCTAAAAGATTCACCATTACTGTCCTAGATGGCACTGATGCTTTTGGTCTCAGGATTACACTTTGAGAAGCACTGTACTACAGATAGTTGAACTCCAGAGCCCCAGACAGGCAATTATTCTGAGGGCACTGGGCTCATCCGAGCCTCTCTCTGGTGAGAGAGGTAAGTCTGCCTGAATGCCCTGAAGGCTATAAGCCTCTCCAGTTCTCTGCCTTCTTTGGCTATGACTCACTTTTCTCTTTGGCATTCTATCCACCAATGATGACATTGAGATACTGTCCTAGGGAGAAACAACCATGGTCCCTTGGAGCATTATTAGCCACAGCACAGGATGACTGAGGAGTGAGATTCTGACCAGGTGTCTTGGGATCTTGTTACTGCAAATCTGCACTTGTCTGTTTAGGCATCAGAAGCTTCTGCTTCCTCAGCAGATCCAAGAAAACTCAGTTTGGGAAGTATGTGAACTAGCTCCCTGGAGTCTGAGCACAGGAAGAATTACAGAGAGTAAGAATAACCTGTGTTCTATCCTTCCTCACCTAGAGACTTCCAAGGAAACTGGCCAGATTCCTACTTGCTCTTCAGCTTACTCCTCTCAAAAGTAACAAAAATGCAAAAACACAGGGAGAGGCCTTTGGGTTTTCTTAGTGAGCTCCAGCCTGACCTACCATTGCCAATTACATGCACAAACTCTCATTAGGCTAATTCTGAAGTTGTCCAGAAGCCAACTGGGAGAATATTCTGTATTTAGAGAATATTTGTTGACTGATATAAGACAGAGATTAGAATAATCAATGCTCTGAACTATAAACATCAAAATATTTGAGTTAAACATACATGCGATTTTAATGTTGGTATGTTTGGAAAAAACAGGCTCCTCCTTTCCATAACTGTTCATGTATATTTTCTACCACTATTTTGTTGTAACAGTCTGCACCCCCTTGACCTCTGTCTCTGACTAATGTAATCATTTACTGCATTGTCCACTCAGACATTAGTGCTAAAGTACAAAACAGCAAAACGATTTCTCAAGGCCAGGGACTACTATTACTTTAACTCCTCATTTTAATCCTAGTGCTTAGGACACAGCAGGTACTTAAAAAATGTTTACAAAATTGATGTTAATATCAACCTTTTGATCTTTAGTCATTATTTTCTTATGATTGACCCCCTCAACTCTTTCCACAGATGGTACCTCAGTTGTTGTTGTTTCTACATTTTAATAAACTCATGACACCTTACTTCTTTTAGAAAGACTCAAATATTCCAGAACATGTAAACAGTCATGGACCTCTAGTCATCACTGAAACTCATAAATATTTTACTTCCATCTTCAAGTAGAAATTTTAATCATTTTACAGAACTTATTACATCTTTTTTTTTTTTCAGCTGAGTTTTTCAAAATCATGTCCAGGTATAATGACATGGTCTCCTAATCGTCCATTCTTTTTTTGAACCTTACTTTCTCCTGTAAGCTGGCTTCAATCTATCCTCCTTTTCACCTGCCTAAATGGTGAAAGTTTCAAGCCAGGACTTACAGAACTTCTACATGGTTTGGTTGTCAGTAATGCTATTCACCAATGCTGCTATTTTAGTACAGCTGTATGCCTTGTTTGGCCCAGTAGAAAGTGAATGCAGTGTGTGTCAGGTCAAGCCAAAGGTTTATAAAACAGTGCTGTCTTCACTGGGTTTCTATCTTTCTAGCTCAACAATTGCTGAAGTATGAAGAAGAAAGTACCTTGGCACAACTGCCTGAATGAGGACAACACAGAACAGTTCTTCCCTCAAGCCCATCCAGAAATGACAGACAGTGAGAGCAGAAACACAGCCTTTCCAGTTTTATGTCACAGGGATTGGGAGAGCTGTGTCAGGGGTCCTCAAGAACACCATCAGACTCAATGATTTACTAAGAATACTCTATGACGGAGAAGTCGTCATAATTATGATTAGAGTTCATTGCAGAAAAAGAACACAGATCAAAATCAGCAAAGAGAAAAGGCACAGGAAACACCAGGCAAATTTTCAGGAACCCCTTCCCAGTAGAGTCATAAAGAGGTACACTTAATTCACCCAGCAATGGTGTATGTCTATACACACACAAAGTGTTGCCAACCAGGGAAACTCACCCAAGCAAGCAGGCCAGAGGTTTTACTGGGGTCAGCCACATAGGCCTGTCTGTATGACTGACCCCAGCTGCTCAAGTTCCCTCTAGCACAAACACAGGCATTCACCTTGAAGTTGTCTGGTAGGTACATCATGGCCCAACTCCTCAAGCATACAGAAATGCTCTTATCAGGAAAGAATATTCCAAAGGCCAAGAAATTATCTCCTGAAGCCATTGAGGGAAAAACCCTGAAGACTTGTCTTTGATGATTGTAGGTTTTGGGAAACCTAGGCCTAGATCTAATTCTTTCATATTCAATGAATCAACTTTGGGGTTCAAATAACCTCTATTGATTGTTAGATACTCAACGCATTGCCACTTTTGAAGCATTTATGATAGTAAAAAATGAATAAATGTCAAAATGAAACTTAAAGGATAGGTGCAATGATTTAACTGTTTATATTTAATAAAATGAAACTCGATAAAATTTTTAAGATGCAAAAAAGGTGAAAAAATTATCAGGAAATTTAAAACTCAAGAAATGTTAGGGAAAGTCCTTCAGGGAGAAGAAAGTTGAAACCAGGTAAAGATCATGATCCACACAAAGAAGTGAAGAACTTTAGAAATGATATTTACATAGGTAATTATAAAAGGCATTTTAATTCTCTTAAAATCTTTTAAGAATAGTTAACTACTTAAAGCCAAAACAGTTTTTGAGGAAAATTTTTACCTGAGCTAAAGTTTATTTGTAATGATGAAGGGCCAATTCATTAATAACTCATCTGTGCAGTTAACAAAATGCATAGCACAAAAACTGAGAGAGCTATGGACAGACAGAAATATTCACAATTATAGTTGGAGCTTTGAGCACCCTCTTTCAAGAACTGATAGAAATGGACCAAAAATTAGCAAGTTATAGAAAACTTGAAAGACATTATGAATCAGTTTGATCTAACTGAAAATCATACAATGTTCCGTATGAAGGCAGCATAATATATATTCTCTTCAAGTGCATATGAAACATTTCCAAGAGAGATCATATTTTTGACTATAAACCATGTCTCAATCAATTTTTTAGAAGCAGCTCACATCTGGGAGGTAGCAGCCGGCCCTGCCTCCACATGCACTGCAGCCATTATCAGGGGACACTTCCTGCCAGCAACCAGCTCAGGTCCAGGAGGCAGTGGCTGGTTCTGCCCCCAGGCACACTACAGTCACCATCAGGAATGCTTCCTGCCCCAGGTGGACATCACAGGCTGGCCAACCATGCACCAGCACACCCAGTGGCCACCATTGGATATCTGTAGCCAGCACTGGCCAGAAGCAACAAACAGTCACATTTAGGAGAAATTGTAGCCAATGCAGGAAGTGCCTGGGACCCCACTACCCATTTCTTTGGAAGAACCCAGGAAAACATCAAGACAAAGAAGCAAAAGGCAGTCTCTGGACTCCAGCTCATGCAGAGCAAGTGCAGGATATGAAAAGACAGAAGAGATCGAGAATCACACACCTGAAGTTTCTGAAGTGATGGAAACTGAAGTAAGGAAATAACTTCATGAGGCTATAAAAGAAATTAGAACAGAAATATTGTCTCAGATGAAAGAAGAAATGAAAAACATAACAAAAGAACTGCTAAGCATCTCTAAAGAAGACATAGATAAAAAAATAGGAGCATAGGAAAATGAGAGAAACCATGAATAAACAATGTAAGAGTGATTTTGAATGTGTAAAACAGATACAAAGAGATATCCAGGAAGTTAAAAACTCCAATGAAAGCTGGCAAAACCATTTGAAAGAAACTTAAGATAGACTTTCAGACCTTGAAGACAGGTGTGCAATTTGTGATGTGAAAGGAAAGATCTCTTAAAAATAAAAAGGAACCAGGGAATAACAATTCAACAGCTGCAAGATGACACAAAGAAAAATAATTTAAGAATACTAGGTGCCAGTGAAAAAGCAGGGTTCAACACAAATAACATTAAAAGTCTATTTAAAGAAATCATACCAGAAAAATTTCCCAAAAGGATGTGACATGCAGATAAGTAAGGTATATAGAACACCAGCTAGCCATCACCAAAATAAAGCTACACCCAGACATATAATAATAAAGATCCCAGAGATTCAGCACAAGAACAGAATATTAAAAGCTGTTAGAGAAAAGAAACAGATCACCTATAAAGGAGAATCCATCAGAATCATGGCAGACTTCTCAACACAACCATCAAGTCAAGAAGAGTTTCAAGTGAAGTGTTTCAAATCCTGAAAGAAAGCAACTTCCAACCCAGATTGATGTACCCTGAAAAGCTATCTTTCAAAATTAATGGAGAAACAAGATACTTCCATGACAAAGAACAACTGAAGAAATTCATGACCACCAAACCAACCCTACAAATAATACTGAACAACATTCTAGAGAGATTAAAAAGACTATGGTTTCAGGAACAGTGGCAGTGGGGGATCACCAAGCAGGGCAGACAGTTGAATGGAGGGGAAAAGTAGGCAGCCAACCACAGAAAAATAGCATGGCAGAGACAAGCCAGTGCATGTTGGCCATAACAATTAATGTAGATGGCCTCAATTCACCAATAAGATGAAACACAGGCAGAGTGAATCAGGAGACAAGATCCATCAATATGCTTTATTCAAGAAACACATTTAACTCAAAAGGAAATTCATAGACTCAAATCAAAGGAGAGAAAACAATGTTTTATGTGACAGAGAACCAGAAAAAAAAGTAGGGGTAGATTGCACATCAACCAGCTTGCAGAATGGATAAGAAAGATATGGAATTTTTATGCAATGGAAAGCTACTCAGCTATAAAGAAAGATAACCTTGAGGCTCTTGTAGTTAAATGGATACAACTTGAGATCATGCTCATGGGTGAAATGGTTCAGTCATGTGAGTGAACTTTGTGTTGTCTCCCTAGTATAAAAAACTAAACTAGTTAGTGGGATCCAAAATGCACAATAGATACTGTGAAAGTGAACAGGGAGGAAATGTCTAAAAAGGGAAGGCAGTGGCCATTGTTAATCTATTACCCTGTTTTGATACCCTGTATTGTTTTCATTGTTCCATTTAGTTTGGTTTTATTCTGTTCTGTTTTGTTTGATTTTATTATGCCTGATGGCATGGGTAGTTATTTTAAAGATAATAAGATATGTGCATTATGGTAGCCATTATTGATTTCCTTTTATCTTGTTTTGAAGTATTGTATCATGTTCATTGTTTTGTTTTGATTGACTCTATTCTGTTTTATTTGTTTTGGTTTTATTGTCCTCAAAAAAAAGTTTTAAATAATAAAATTTTCAAAGATTTAATCATAAAAGCATTTTAGCCAGGCGTGGTGGCTCACACCTGTAATCCCAGCACTCAGGAGGCTGAGACAGGCGGATTGTTGTGAGTTCGAGACCAGTCTGGGCTACAAAGTGAGCTCAAGGCCAGCCTGAATGGCATTTTGAGACCCTGTCTCAAAAACAGGGCTGGGGATCTAACTCAGTGGTCTAAGCGCCTGCCCGGCAAGTGCAACATCATGAGTTCAATCCCCAGTGCTGCAAAAAAAGTAAAATAAAATAAAATAAAAGCATTTTATCTCACTATATTACAATTATAGAAATCAATGACAAAAGAGATATTTGGAAATTTTTCAAAATTTGGAAACTAATACATCTCAAAAACCCAAATGTAAAAGAGGAAATCAAAAAGGGAAAATTATTTTCAACTAAAAAATGAAAACACAATGTTTCAAAATTTGTGGTATATAGGAAATTTTTGTAGTATTAATATCTTTGTAAGAAAAGAAATGTCTAAAATCAATGACTTCAGCTGCCACTCTAATTCAGAAACTGGTCAAACAAAACCCAAAATTAGCTAAAGAAAACTCTAATAAAGAATATAGTGGCTATCACTAAAATAGAAAATAAAGGAAAATCAGTGAAACCAAAAACTGGTCTTTAAGATGAATAGAATTTATAGATCAACAGCCAGAATGCTATTAGAGAGATAAGAGAAAAGGACAGGGGAGAGAAGGGGAGGGGAAGAGAGGAAAGAAAGAAAATGAGAATATTTCTAGTGTCAAAAATAATAAAGGAAACTTTGCTACAAATTGTATAGATAAGATAATAAAGACATTTTTAGAAAAGTTTTATTTAAGTAAATCAGAAAATATACAAGAGGTGGACACATTTCTTGATAGACACATTACTAAAGGAAAGAAGGGAGGGAGGGAGAGAGGAAGTAAAAAAGATCAAGATGCAACATGTATATGCACCAATACCCCATGATGAATATATTTATTATGTATCAAAACAAATACTAGTAAAAATTTTAGGAGAAAATATAGCTAGTCTGAATAGCCCTACTAAAGACTTCAATTTGAGGAATTTAATTTATATTTTAAAGCATTTTCCATAAAGGAAAACTTAAGCCTAGATGGCATTCCTGATGAATTCTACATTTAAAAAATGAATAATGAACAACCTTTCCCAAAATAGTCACAGGAGGTAATACCTCCTGATTAATGTAATGCCAGATTACACTACAAAAAAATCAGAGAACATTGCTCATAAACACAGATGCAAAAATTTTTAGTAAAATGTTGTCAAACAAGTTCACTAATAGATAGAATAGTACAATTAAGCTGGGTTTATTTTAGGAGTAAATTTAAATTAATTTCTCAAAATAGATTTATAACAGTTCCCCAAGATTAATGTTCAAAAATTATTATTTGCCATACTAACAGACTAAAAAAGAAAAATCTTAAATATTAATAAGTACAGAAAAAGAATTTCACAAAATATAAAATGCCTTCCCAATAAAAAGAATTAGAGCAAACTAGGAATATAAAGAAACTCACTTAATTTGATAAAAGCAATCTACAAAAATATTGATAGTTAACATCATACTTTATAATAAAATACCGAAAGCAGTCATTTCATGATCTAGGTCAAGGAAAGAAATATGCTCTCAAGACTTCAAAATTAGAGCTGCCACTCTGGGCCCAGCTTGAGTTGAAGGCTCGCACAGTGAATTCCACCTAGCCATGCAGCTTAGGACCTGGCAACCAGACCCATAGAACTCTGCACCCATCCCCATTCCACCCAGGACATTGGGAGCATCCCTGGGGTCTTGCTGGGCCCTGAAATTCAACCAGAGCAGTGTGGCAGCTGCTTCTCTGGGCTGGGCTTGAGTTAAAGGTGTGCACAGCTAATTCCACCTAGCCATGACCCTTGGAACCTTGCCAACAAACCAGTAGAAATTTGCGCCCATCCCCCATCAGTCCAGAATATTGGGAGCATCCCTGGTGTCCTGCCTGGGCTCCACCCAGAAACTGACCAACAACAGAACAGCCACAGTGGTAGTCTTGGCTGGAGCTGAAGGCATGCACTGTGAGCTTCACTTAGCCTTGGCAACTCAACTGTGCATGTTGGATTCACCTCCCACAATGGAATACAGGAAAATGACAAAACAAAAGAGCAAAATGCAATCTTGCACCTCCAGTCCTTCCGAAACAAGCCAAAAAGACATGGACATAGAAGAAAATACAAGCCAAACACCTAAAACTTTGGAAAAGATAGCAACTGAAGTAAAGAAACAACTGTATGAGACTTTAAAGGAATTGATGATAGAAATGATTTTCCAGGTAAAACAAGAGATGATGAACGTAATGAAAGAAATGCTAAGCACATCTAAAGAAGATATAGTTGGAAAAATACAGGAACACTGCAAAAGGATGGAAAACTTGAATGAAGTATACAAGAAAGAATTAGAATGCATGAAACAGATTCAAAGAGATATCCAGGAAATCTAGAAGGGCATCAAAAGCTGGCAAAGCCGCATCAATGAATGTGAAAATAAAATAGACTTTGAAGACATGATTGCAGCTAGTGAGGAAGAAAGGAAACATCTTCTAAAAATAACAGGGAATCAGGAAATAGCAATTCAGCAGTTGCAAGATGACACAAAGAAACACAATATAAGACTGATAGGTGTAAAGGAAAAAGAAGGAGAAAACACAAATGATATAAAAACACTATTTAAAGAAGTAATAGTTCAAAATTTCCCAAACATGGGAAAGGAAACTGACA